>BLSH010132344.1:242771-264638 GCA_018402905.1 Glandirana rugosa | reverse complement strand
TATGTACACATATACACACTCCTTACTGATTTACATCAGCAGAATAAATGCAGGAAGTGTAATGTGCCTGTAACCAGGAAGTGATGTGTGCACATGGGCATGAAGCAGGGCGGCCATCAGGGGAGTACAGGCAGTACTGTTGTAAGGGGCCCCAGCGTCTCAAGGGCCCTTACAACAAAGACTTTACCAGTCTTTAACATTGGAGTCTATGGAAGGGGGACACCCGGTTTGGGGACTCTGTTCTCCCAAACCATAGCCAATAAAGATACCAAACTTTAGTCACATAGAGAGCGCCCCCTGGGCAACAACTGTGCCAGGTTTGGGATCTCCCACATCTATGGTTCAGTCGTACCAGGTCCTCAAACTGACCAGTCATTGACCTGCAATTGTCAGGTGAACTTCGGACTTAACATTGGAGTCTATGGGGGGCACCCAGTTTGGGGACAACATTCTCCTGAACCATAGGCAATAAAAATACCAAACTTGAGTCACATGGAGAAGACCCCCTGGACCACAATTGGTCTAAGTTTGGGACCTGCAGCACCTATGGTTCGGCATGAGATCTTATTGCAAGCATTGGGTGAGGCTGTGCTGCCCGTGCACTGTTTTTTTAACCCCTTGGATCCCACACTAGCAGGCATTGCACACTTCACTTGAATGAGTCATGCTTGGCAGGCTACACCCGGTAAGTGTGACAGGGTGTATAATTCCTGCTGGAGCTGCGACATGTGCACACCCCTGGCCAGTGGGCAGATGTGGTGGAATGGCCCAGTAGGAAGGCCCTGGGGAATGTTGGTGGTCAGAAGGGGGGCAGGTCTAAAGCTGTTTAAGAGGCACCAAAATTTCTAATGGCTGCCCGGACAGGAAGTGAATGTGTGGTGATCCCACATGAACAAATAAATTAACCCCATCCCCACCAAATACAGCTGCCGCATCCTCCCCCACACAGTGTAAGCACAAGTATATTTCCTACACTTAACCATCAAATGAGTAGCACCTCTTTGCTGAAATGGAACCTCGCTATATCCACCTAGAGATCCTGACCAGCAAAGGCACTTCCGGGTGAACACAATGACATTCCCGGGTCAGAGGACAAAGCCACACTTGCTTGCGAATGTTTGATCACAATCACAATTTTTTTTTAGTAATAGGCAGGTTAGTGACAAAAGACAAAGCCTCAGTTTGAGACATACAACACTGCCTGTCCACCAGCTAAATTCATTATGAGTGCCAGTTCACACTTGTGCAATGCGGGAACTCTGCAAATTCACTGCAAGTTCCCGCATCGCATTTCACATTGCGATGTGTGACCTGTTGGGAGCGTCAATACATTGTTAATGACACCCCAATTTCAGCTCACATATCACAGTGCAAACTAACAGTTTGGACATTAATCGGATCGCATGGGTGTGAACACCAATGCAATCCAATTCTGGTGCAGACCAAAAAGAAAAAAGTATCCTGTGAGAGTTTGGTCTGAATGCAATGCAAATTCAGCCATACTATCTGTATGGCTGAAATCGCATCGCATGGACAGCACATGTGACTAGTACTGCGGTGTGAATCAAACACAATCTTGCACAGTGCAGCAGTGTGAACCGGCACTTACCTGCAATTCTCCAGACCTGTTAAATGAAAAGACTCCACTTAAACAACCTTTATCATTTACTTGCAGGTGTTCTAAAGAGATTAGTTTTTTTTTTAAATCCACGATTACGTCTTCTCATAATTTGTCATTAGCAAGACAGCTCACTTCTCCAAACCCAGCTCCCCCCCCCCCCAAAAACAAATAAAAAAAAAATAGCTCAAGAATTTACACAGCAGCAACACAATTATGTACATTCATTTAGTGGCATTAGTATATTAGGTGGTGCATTTAGACAAACATTTAGCAATTGAGATCTAATGGCCCTGCTCATAGGAGCTTACAATCTAAAATTTTTCCAAGCCTTATCGTGGACATAACTTTAATTTCAGTGTATAGCAGGCTACACATTTCATAGTACAACTACTCTCAACAGACACCAACCACCAACAAATGTTTAGCTGCAAGATTATACAAAAATACAAAAGGTCATTCTTTAAAAAAAATACAAAATATTAAAAAGACATGTTCCAACATGAAAACCCACCACCCCACATTCCACACACATACATTGGTGACGGTTCTGCTGGAAGATGCATTTCTGTGTACATGATTAAGCAATGAGATCAAAGAGTAGAAGGTCAGCAGATGCCCCCAAACCATGAATGCATGGTCAGACAGCAACAATACACAACAATGACAGCAAAGCCACACTTTTGATGGACAAAATGCACAAGTGGGGCGTTTGTCGTTATGCACAATATCAGCCCTACTCCCCCAAAAACCACAGCAAATAACACGCCTCTTCGCAGGGCAAACCAACCCAGGGCTGGTGCAAGGATTTTTGACACCCTAGGCGAAACCTGATTTTGCCGCCCCTGACTCCACCCACTTTTCCCTGCCCATGTACATAGTGGAGGTGGCGGGGGTGGAGATTTTTGTGGCGCATCTGAGCTATTTCTTCAACCATGGTCCGCAGGCCCGCACCTGCACCTCTGGACCCGGCCTGAAGACAAATAGTGGCGGCACCAGCTCGCTTCCTCACACCAGCCATGGTCCACAGGTATATAGACAGGCTACTGTAGTATATAGACAGGCTAAGGTAGTATTCAGACAGGCTAGAGTAGTATATGGAAAGCCTAGGATAGCATATGGACAGGTTAGGGTAGTAAATACAGGCCAGGGTTGTATACGGACAGGCCAAGGTGGTATATGGATAGGCCAGCGTGGCATACAGATAGGCCAGGGTGGTATACGGACAGGCCAGGGTAGTAAATAGACAGGCTAGGGTGGTATGTGGATAAGGCAGGGCTGTATATGGACAGGACAGGGTGGTATATGGACAGCACAGGGCAGTAAATAGACAGGCCAGGGTGGTATGCGGATAGGACAGGGCGGTATACAGACAGGCTAGGCCCTAGGCTAGGGGGGAGAGAGAATTAGGTAGAGGAGAAAGAGAGGGGGAAGGAAAAGAGAGGGGGAAGGAAAAGAGAGGGGGTAGAGAGAGAAAAAGAAAGGGAGGGAGGTGCATAGCACAAAGGGGTGGGAACACAAAGGATGTTACTGTGGGGATGGAAGTCTCACTCACCATTTATGCTCTGCCATTCAGGCTGCTGTCCCCCAGGGCTGTGGCAGATATTGTTTGAAAAGTGCCGCCCAGCAGCCCACAGAACTCCTCTCGCAGTCGGGGCTAGTGCATTGCATGTAGGTGGATGGAGTGTGGGCGGGGTTGGGCGGGCACAAATGGGAGGCGGAGTAGCAGATTGGACAAGCAGCGGAGAGAGGACGGGGTTAGGACTACAGTGCAGACAGGATGGAGCCGACTCCTCTGTAAGCTGGCTTTCTCCGCTCTCACTCTGTCACTGACTATGACAGCCAGCCAGAGGCTGTGGAGCACCAGAGCTAGCCGCTCTCTATTTCCACACAGAGAAGGGGGAGGAGGGAAGCGCTCCTCCCGCAGCTGCCCACGCAGACTCGGCCCCCTGCTCCAGTGGCGCTTGTTTATTCTCATCCCCGTCCGGCTCATCCTCTGGCTTGTCATACCGCATCCGAGCTCCGATCTGCTCGATGCGACAGGGTGTGTCATAGCAGCGAGCGGTGCGGGAAGCGGGGTCACTGTGTCGGCAAGGAGATTTTACCACCCCTCCTGTCCTGGCGCCCTAGGCGGCTGCATATCCCACCTATTGCTTAAGCCTGGCCCGGAACCAACCCCTCTACTGCAGTCATTTATATAACATAGGTTGTATTGTTAATACACCGACACGCCCAATGGAAGTACACACACACCAGTGTCATTCAATCTGTCTCTTCATGTCTGCCTAACTCTATAGTGATTGCACCTGATAAACAAGAACACTTACAATTTGCAAATGTGTTAGCCCACACAATTTAGTCAAAACGCCTGCCTTTACACACACATGAACTTTAATGGCATCCCAGTCTTAGTCTGTAGGGTTCAATATTGAGTTGGCCCTCCCTTTGCAGCTATAATAGCTTCAACTCTTCTGGGAAGGCTGCCCACATGGTTTAGGAGTGTGTCTATGGGAATGTTTGACCATTCTTCCCATAGCACTTTTGTGAGGTCAGGCACTGATGTTTAACGAGAAGGCCTGACTCTCAGTCTCTGCTCTAATTCATCCCAAAGGTGTTCTATCAGGTTGAGGTCAGGACTCTGTACAGGCCAGCCAAGTTCCTCCACCCCAAACTTACTCATCCATGTCTTTATGGACCTTGCTTTGTGCACTGGCCAAAATCAGGAGGGGGGATTATGGTGTGGGGTTGTTCTTTCACATTTGTGTGACTTGAAATTTGTGCGATTTTACCACGATTTGCTGCAGTTTTTTGCTGCAATGTTTTGCAGTGATTTTGATGTGACTTGAAGCAATAGCTGTGTAATCCTGAGGTCTATGGACCTCAAGTCGCATCAAAGTCAGACCAAAGTAGTGCAGGGACTACTTTGAATTCACTGCGACTTGAAGTCGCACAGATATGAATGGTACTCATTGAAAATCATGGGGAACGACTTGTCATGCGACTTTGCAGTCCCAAGTCACATGAAAAGTCGCACTAGTGTGAAAGGGGCCTGAAGATGATTTCCAATGAGCACCATTCATATCTGTGCAACTTCAAAGCAGTCCCTGAACTACTTTGGTCCGACTTTGAAGCAACTTGAGGTCGATAGACCTCAGAATTACACAGCTATTGTTTAAAGTCACATCAAAATCACGCCAAAAAATTGCAGCAAAAGATGCTGTAAATTGCGGTAAAGTCATGCGACTTTCAAGTCGCACAAGTGTTAAAGTGGCCTTAGCCCAGGTTCACAAAGGTGCGATGCAGGAACCAGCATGATTTCAGCACTGGTTCCTGCATCGCACCTCTCCCACAGCCAGTTCACACTGCCTTCTGTGAACCGCTGCGGGTGTCAGTACAATATTAATGACACCCCCAGATTGGTTCATAGATCGCATCACTAACTGTGGATTCCAAAATGAATCGGATAGCATGAGTGAGAACACCCATGCGATCCGATTCTGGTGCGGAAAAAAAAAGTCCCTGCACTGCTATAGCTGCAAAGGGTTGGCTAAATCAAATTTGAACCCTACAGACTAAGACTGGGATGCTATTAAAGTTCATGTGTATATAAAGGCAGGCCTCCCAATACTTTTGGCAAGATCACAGATTGTGCAAGATTTGCAATGATGGTGGAATCCTCGTCCACATAAACGCTACATTTATATAAAACTTGGGAAAGGACTTGTTTTTAACAACACAGGAAGAGCTGACATCCTTTCTACAGGACATGGCATCTTTGGGATTTGAACCTATAAACCCCAGGTTTGCTCAGCAGAAGTGCTAAGCCCTTAGCCTCACTCATGGAACATCCATAGTTGTGATGTCAAACAGTCCTAAGTCTCAGGGGTGCAATAAATGAACCAATGCAGAAATACTGCGGAAGGCTGCATAACCATTGAACAACCTGTTTCTGGCATATGGCGTCTGTTTTGAAGGTTTGTTATGGCTCAGTACTGTGAGAATTCTGCTATAGAACATCTCTCATGTTGGGGCATTTGGCTTGGTAAGAAGCTGCAATTATTGCTGGGTGGGAAATGTTAAGGCTGATTATAGTCCTTGCCCATAGAAAACATGTGACACAATTTGCAATAGTGGTGGAACAATCCTACACATAAATACTACATTTAGACATAATTTTGGTAAGGACATGCATTATGAGCAGGGCTGGTGCAAGGATTTTTGACACCCTAGGCGAAACCTCATTTTGCCGCCCCCCTTGGCTCCACCCCCTTTTTTCTGCCCAGCCTGATCAGCGCCAGTGAATTGCAGACTCTCCAGCACCCATCAAATACAGCTTCACCAGCGCCAATCAATACAGCCTCACCTGTGCCCATCATATAGAGCTTCACCAGCACCAATCAATACAGCTTCACCTGTACCCACCAAATACAGCTTCATCTGTGCCCATCAAATACATCCTCACGGGGGGTGGGGGCGGAGGGGGGGTATTTGGCAGATCAGTCACTATTTCTATATACATTTGCAAATGGCATGTGATAATACAATCTCATTATCTCAGTCAGACAGTGTCAGTTTTTACATGAATCAATGCAGAGCAGCCAGTGACAGATCAACAGTGGCCAGGCGCCCCTAGGCGGCAGTGCGCCCTAGGCGGCCGCCTACTTCGCCTAGTGGTAGAGCCGGCCCTGATTATGAGAACAGAAAACCTCTCTACATGAAGTGATATGCTCGGGATGCAAACCCAGAACCTTTATGTTACTAGGTAGAAGCATTAAGCTGTTAGCCACCAGTCTGCCGAGTGTGCAACCCTCCTACACATAAATACACATATACTGCATTTCTTTGGACATATAGGGGATGGAATTACATTAGTCTGGAGTTTATTCTGTGCTATTTGGTGGTGCTTGGAGTGTAGAACAGTGATGTTATTGCAACAGCAATGGCATTGTTTGTGGTTTGTGAAGATACCTGTGTGAGTTTGGGAGAAGATTTTAATGACATGAACAGCAACAAGTGAGAGAGAGAAAAAGATATTTTAACAAAACATGATAAGATTAAACATTCTAACATTCTTAAAAACAAATTAGATTATGAAATAGCAACATTGTTGCAGGGACAATTTGTTTGAGAGAAAGATACATTTCATCTCAACATGAAAAGGATTTCTTTAGGGAAGTTACAATTCTACCATTATAATTAATGGCTGAAACTTGCATTGGGCTATATAGCGTGAATTTGCCTTTTCAAGAAGGCATTATAGACAAGTGCGAATTTGCGAATTTACTATAGCGCGCTCTAAAAAAGGCATGGGAGTTAAAGTGAGGGGATTTTCTTGTCTGAGCATGCTCAGTTGTGTTGATGAATAGTCAGGAAAAAAGGGGGAATTTGGCTCTTTTCAGACTTTCAATGATATTTCAGGTTATACATCACTTTTTTTAAACAATTTAAAAGCAGATCATCATTAAACAAGATACTACATTTTAAGAACCATTTAGGTGATCATATCATGCTCTAAACATTATTTCCATGTGCAATTCCCTTGCTTCTACCACGACTAGTTTTTAGTCAGTCTTTGTTGTCTGGGCGCTATAGTGAATTTCCCTCAGGGCTTTAGCAAATTCCATTTTTGCACTAATTAGTGCAAATTTGCGATTCTGCGCGGTAAAATTTGCGCGAAGGCAGAATCGCGCTATAGTAAATTACCCCCTGTGTGACACTTTTTGGGGACCAGTGACACCAATACAGTGATCAGTGCTAAAAAAAAATGCAATGATCACTGTATAAATGACACTGGCAGGGAAGGGGTTAACATCAGGGGCGATCAAGGGGTTCAATGTGTCCCTTGCTAGACAAAAAAAAATGATCTCAGGCTTCTCAGAAAAAAAAAACGGCAGTGCTTACATCTGCCGATGCCAGAAGTGATGTCAGGACATCATTTGTGGCCTCCAAGGGTTATAGAGATGGTATAGAGATGGTCAGTGACCATCTGATCCATGGTCAGCTCTATGGTAATCCGCCGGCAGCAGCAGATTCACTCTCCAGCTCCCCAATCGCACAAGCGAGCTGGGAGAAGCACCGGAGGGCGGCGGAAGGGAATCACCTGCTGAAAATTATCTGATTGATGCCTGTAGCTGCAGGCAACATTCAGATATCTCCACTTAAATCCTAAGGATTCCATATGTTATCCACCTAAGGATAAGGGGTTTGAATTTGCATGAACCTGGCTAATTAAAAAAATTATATTATGAAATTGCATGAGTAGAGTAGTCTTCGCTGAAAACCACATGCCACAATCAACAGTATAGATCTTGACATATAGACTGTAGATGTTATATGGAAATCTTGACATTTTGTTTAAAATTTAAGGTTGGTACCCCAAATTCATATATGCCGAATTCCTTATATGAGTAAAAAGGAAGCTCTGGAAGTAGCAAAGACGCCTAAACCTTAATTGTTCAGTCAAGATTTACATGTTATTTACATTTTATCCCATAAATATTGTGCATTGATGATTGTTTTCATTGAAAGCAAGCTCTGTAGACTGCAGCATAAGGGGTGAGAAAATGGTGGGTGGAAGCAGAGCCAAGTACTATGGAATAAATGTCTTGTTACTGGACTGAGCTTGCTAGACTCTGCCTACATATAGCTGACATCACTTTTTAAAGGCCCGGCTCTATGCAGGACTGTGAAATATCCCTTTTGTTTGGACTGACCCTTTATTTAATAAGCTTACCTACAGTACCTTCTTGTAAATTATTGTAAAGGCTGTGGTAATTTGTGTGAATATATTTAAAATACAATATTAAAATAAAGTAGAATTGTTGATAGTTATGTGTTCTATATTTTAGTAAAACAAATTTGCTTTGATTTGCTTTACAGACTAATGTATCAAGAGCAAATTGTAATAAGATCATCATGTTGTTTACTGATGGAGGAGAGGATAAAGCAACAGAAACATTTAAACTCTACAATAAGAATAAAACAGTAAGTATATTCAGGCATAAAGGTATGCATTCATGCAATAAAAAAAATTAAGATTAATGCTACAAATAAACCAAAACCTTATTTAGAAGAGTGTTAGAAGGAGAGCTATGTTGTACAGTCTAAATTGTCACATACCATCCAATAAGGTTCAGATTTTCACTTCTGAATAGCCATTTTGTTGAACAAGGATTTATGCCTCAAATGGTCAACCAGGCTGTTATATAGTATAAAAAATCTTATATACAAATATATTTATTTGACAATAATTAAAACTTTATCATAACAAATAGTTTAAAGGCTATTTTTTTAACTTGCGTATCCAGAGGTAATAGCATCAACCAGCTTCATTCAAGATTCTAGAAGATTACAAGCAGTGTTGATGTGCATGGGTCGACACATTTCACGGGGTCTCCTGCTTCCACTCCTGCTTTGGACTCCAGATGTTTTCATGTACATATAAAACAAAACTGAGAAAATATGTACGTTGAATTATAAAAATCAACCAAAAATAATAACATTGTAAGATCCAGTAAAATAAACTATACTCCAAGGAATGAAAAAAAAGAGAGAGAAAAGAGAAAAAATATTTATTTATTAATTATAATTTCTTTTTTTCAACATTCCTTTGAGAATACTTTATATTATTGGAATCTACTATTTTATTATTTTTCGTTGATTGTATATTATTTGACATGCATTTCTCTTTATGGTATATATTTTCTCAGTTTTGTTTCTTATGCACATGAAAAAATCCAAGGTCAAAAGGTCCTGAAGAAAAAGGAGACCCCACGAAACATGCACATTGACCCTACTTGTAATCTTCTAGAATCTTGAATGAAGCTGATTGATGTTTTTACCTCTGGATATGCACGTTATGAAAAATAGCTTTTAAACTAGTTTACTTGTTATGATGGATACAGTTTTATTTATTGTCATATGACATATTGTTATATATTTGTAATAAAGATTTTTTTAGTTATTTCTTTTTTTTTATATAATGGTTTGGTTCACCATTTGATGTATGTATTAATTCCCATCACAAAGGGCTATTTAACAATGTTTAAATAAAGGGATGATGCCTCCTATAGTGTGATATTATTGATAACATTCCACTCTTGCACATATTTCTATATTTTCACTTCTGAACTGTCATTTTCCAGGGTTGGCTCTCTTTAGTTGCTATGAGCCAACCCAGGTTGGCTGAAACAGCTCTTCCTGCAGGCACTGATAATTAGATTAAGATAAGGCTCATCCATCTCCCACTGATCAACAGAGGTAAGAAAAATCACACAGAAGCCATTTTACATCAAAATAATGCCCACACTTGGGTTGTATTGACAGCATCCAAACAAAACTATCTATAGCAGGTTTTCTCAGATCCAGTCTCAAATACAGTTGTGATAAAAAAAAAGACCTGAACTAAATTGAAAACAATTATAAAAGTGGACCCTGTTTTGAGTAATCAAATACTGGAAATACTAATGTATAGAATGTGAAAGCTACTTCACTATTACAAACATACGTTTGGTGGAATGTGAGGGTGTAAAGCAGGGATATGCAATTAGTGGACCTCCAGATGTTGCAGAACTACAAGTCCCATGAGGCATAGCAAGACTCGGACAATCACAAGCATGACACCCAGAGGCAGAGGCATGATGGGACTTGTAGTTTTGCAACAGCTGGAGATCTGCTAATTGCTTATTCCTGGTGTAAAGCATGTGAGATTCTTTACTTTTACAGAGTTGCAAAATATACAATTTATTGTAAATATTATCCCTAGACCTATTTGTTAATGTCTTGCATAAAAGACTTAACTTGCAGTCTTCAGTCCTGTAGTATGCTCACCACCTAGGTTAAGCTTTTTGATGGCTTGCTCAATGACCCTACTGATGTTCACTTGTTATTAAGTATACTAAAAAAAGGGAGTGGCTGACATTAAAGCAAAAACCCTAGCTTTCCCCTGTTGTGCAAAATAACATCTCCTTGTATGACTTTCATTGTATAATATACTGAACAAGTACGTAGAGATGGTATAACTTGTAAGGTTTCAATATCTGAGGCCCGCATCGCATGGCTGTTCACACAGCCATATGCGAACTGAGGGGAATGTCAATACAACATTAACAAACCCCCATTTCAGCTCATATATTGCACTGCAAACTGACAGTTCGGACATGAATCAGATCGCATAAGTGTGAACACCCATGCCATCTGATTCTGGTATGACGCAAAAAAGGGTCTTGTGCAAGTTTGGTCCGAATGTGATGCGATTTCAGCCATACCATCTGTATGGCTGAAATCGCATCACACAGACATTCCGTGTGATGTGAACAGCAATGCGTTGCGAATCACAACGATGTCTGTAATCGCATTAGTGTGAACCAGCACTGAAACGTTATTTTATGTTTCCAGCTTTTAATGCTGAGCACCTTTTTATTGTAGTTAAAGAGTAACTTCACTTTTGTTGTGAAAAAAGTGTGTACCTTTTGTTGCTGTAAAGAAATAGCTCTTTGTTTCACCAGACTCATTGCATGCTCACTCTGAGTGTGAATGGCTGGTTCATTATTATTCAGTTGATGCACATCATCTAATAAGGAAAGCTCACCATTTGGCCAAAACTTATAGATGCAATGTTTTTTTTTTTTTCTAACTGGCTTATTATAAGATATTCAGAACATTTACACACGTGACCTAAAGTGTACCTATACTTTCAGAGGAAATAAAATACTGTATATAATACAGTATCTGAAGCACCCTGCTGTTCACTTATAAATAAATCCAGCAGCTACGGTTCATAAAGTGCATAAAACATATAGTAGCAAATTAAAAAATGAAATCGCCAATGCTTATACCATCATGTCCCCTTATATTAAACATTCAAGTGCAAGGTTCTGTTCTTGGACCTCTCCTATTCTCAATCTACACCTCCTCCCTATGGCTTTCAATATCATCTCTACGCTGATGACGCTCAAATCTATCTCTCCACCCTTCAGCTCACTCGAACAGTCTCCTCACGCATCACTAATTTACTGACCAACATATCAGGATGTCACACCACTTCCCCAAACTCAGTCTATCCAAAATCAAGCTCATAATATTTCCTCCCCCACATGCCCCTTCCCCTGACTTGTCTGTCAAGATTGATTGCAAACTCCCAACTCCTTCATGCATGCCAGGGTGCTAGATGAACTCTGAACTCTCCTTTTGGCCCCACATCCAATCACTCTCCAAAGCTTGCCGCCTCAACCTCCACAACATATCCAAAATACCTAACCAATGACACCACAAAGCTAATTCACTCCCTGGTTATCTCTCGTCTGGACTAATGCAACTCCATCCTCATTGGCTTAGCCTTACATAAGCTATCCCCCCTTTAGTCCATCATGAATGCTGCCACCAGACTCATCCACCTTACAAACCGCTTAGCGTCTGCCACTCCTCTCTGCAAATCCCTCCATTGGCTGCCACTCACCCATTAAATTCAGAATACTAACAATAACTTACAAAGCCATCCACAACTTGGCTCAAAATACCAACAAAATCATTCTCTTCATTCCTCCCAAGACTTCCTGCTGTCTAGTTCCCTTGTCACCTTCTCCCATGCTTGCCTCCAGGCTTTCTCCCAAGCTTCTCCCATCCTATGGAATTCCCTACCCCAATCTGTCCGACTGTCTCCTACTCTGTCCACTTTTAGGCGATCCCTGAAAACTTTTCTCTTCAGAGAAGCTCCACCTACCAACTGTATTTTTATTGCTCACCCCCCACAGTTATTACCTTTTTGTACCACTTGACACTCCCTTTTATTTTGAAAGCTCTAATGAACCGGGCCCTCTGATCCCTCCTGTATTGACTTGTATTGTAACTGTACTGTCTGCCCTCACATTGTAAAACCCTGTGCAGCAAACTGTTATATAAATCCTGTATAATAATATGAATATATATATATTTTATATGTATAAAGTGCAAAAAAACAGTTTAAAAAAACAGATGCTGTATATCTACATATAAAGAAAATAAAGTGTATAAAAAAGTAAAAATATAATTAGTGTTAGTTATATACTCATTATATCATTATGTAATCATGATCTTCTCTTCACTTCAAACTTCTCCCAGATCAGTGATCTTGTGTAACAAATTGAAAACTTGCAATTTTATTACCTTCCCATCACAGAAAGATTAAAAAGCTAAATTGCTAATCCTTTTGGTTCTCCACACTTCTTCCCTTACATTTCAACCAGGAAATACTGTTACAACGCTTCTCACTAGGCGGATAAAATATCATATAGCAATTACTGATAAAGGGTGCAAAATAAACATCTGTTTATTAAAATGGCATGAAAACAAAGAGAGCTGTCCCACTTACATGTAAAAAGTGCTATAAAAGTAGCTTGACCTCAGACAAGATGGCGGCGTAGACCAGGAGCTTCGCAGAACGACGGGATACATAAGTGGCTCACGGTATACCAGGCACTGTTACATTCTCCTACTACAGCAGTTCAGTGCCCCAGCACCTCAGCGCCATGTCCAGAAGGAGAAAAAACAAACACAAACCTGAAGGAAGCTGATGGCTTACTTCACACAGCCGCAGCAGCCTCATGGGCAAGATGGCACCAGCTCCTCAGAGTCTCCTGTGACAAGCAGTTCGCGGTCTGCACACACTAGCTCCTTATACCAGAACGGTCACTGCTCTCAGGGGAACTCCCAGACTTCCACCACTGTCTGCAGGAGCCCAACCAAGGCTAAACCTAGGATGGAAGAGCCGGGGATACAACAGTATGAGGTGAGATCTAACACTGATTCACAGGAAGATACAAGGGAGCTCCCTGACTCTATTACTACCTTTCCCAATTTGAACCAGCCCATACTAGACACCATGTTAAAGGATATGCTTATCTCTCTGAGAAGCACTATCCATACAGACATGATGGAATGTATGAGGAAATTCAATTCAGATCTTACTGCTGTGGGTGACAGAATTAACCATGTGGAAGTTAAAATGGAGTAATATGCAACAACCATACATTATATAATCGAAGCTCATAATGCGGTAGAAGAAGAACAAACTCTGATTAAAGCCAAGCTGGCAGATTTAGAGGACAGATCAAGAAGGAACAATGTAAAGATAAGAGGCATTGTAGAGTCTGTCAAACCAACTGAATTGCATTCCTTTGTCACTAAACTACTTTCTACATTGATGCCTCAGCTCTCCTCTATAGAAATTTCTATAGACAGAATTCACTGCATTCCAAAGCCCACATTTATCCCAGAGCATGTCCCCAGAGATGTTTTGCCATGCATGCGTTTTTACCAAGCCAAAGAACGCCTCATGCAAATTGCATGTAAAGGAGAACAATGCACTGCTGAATACTCTGACCTCAAGTTTTATGTGGATCTGTCACAGTACACCTTACAACTTCGCAGAAATTTGAATACCATCACCAAAGTCCTAAGAAACCATAACATAGGGTACAAATGGGGGTTCCCGACCAAATTGATAATAACCAGGGAGGGAACTAACCATGTGATCAACTCGCCTGGCAAAGGCTTCCAACTCCTGCAATCCTGGAAAATCCTTCCAGATGAAGCACTTTCCTCTTCTCCATCATGAAGCCCTGACAGGATTACAAGAGAGTGGCAACAAGTGAACGACACCTGAACCTCCTTCAGCCAAGCACTAGAGTGCCTTCCCAATGTCTTTATAGCCTCAACACAAGGCCCCATCGTGTGGAGCTCCATATCAGAGATCAGCTCCCATAAACTTGAGCAGATATGATCTGTACCTGGGTTATTACTAACCTCCTCTTAAGTTGTTACCATTTATATCGTTCCTCTGTGTTTTTCTCAGAACCTTTTGTTACCCTGACCTTACTCAGGAACATTAATTCAAGATACAACAACCCAGCTCTTCAACTGGAACATCTCTATGGCCTACAGACACTTCAATCCATCACCCTAGCTGCACCAATCTCCTACATTGTACAGTCAAGTCCATAAATATTGGGACATCAACACAATTCTAATCTTTTTGGCTCTATACACCACCACAATGAATTTGAAATGAAACAAACAAGATGTGCTTTACCTGCAGATTTTCACCTTTAATTTGAGGGTATTTACATCCAAATCAGGTGAACGGTGTAAGAATTACAACAGTTTGTATATGTGCCTCCTTCAGGTCAGGTTATTGACTTGGCCATTGCATAACATTCCACTTCTTTCCCTTAAAAAACTCTTTGGTCGCTTTCGCAGTAAGCTTCGGGTCATTGTCCATCTGCACTGTGAAGCGTCGTTCAATGAGTTCTGAAGCATTTGGCTGAATATGAGCAAATAATATTGCCTGAAACACTTCAGAATTCATCCTGCTGCTTTTGTCAGCAGTCACATCATCAATAAATAGAAGCAAACTAGTTCCATTGGCAGCCATACATGCCTACGCCATGACATTACCATCACCATGTTTCACTGATGAAGTCGTATGCTTTGGATCATGAGCAGTTCCTTTCCTTCTCCATGCTCTTCTCTTCCCATCACTCTGGTACAAGTTGATCTTGGTCTCATCTGTCCATAGGACGTTGTTCCAGAACTGTGAAGGCTTTTTTAGATGTTGTTTGGCAAACTCTAATCTGGCCTTCCTGTTTTTGAGGCTCACCAATGGTTTACATCTTGTGGTGAACCCTCTGTATTCACTCTGGTGAAGTCTTCTCTTGATTGTTGACTTTGACACACATACACCTACCTCCTGGAGAGTGTTCTTGATCTGTCCAACTGTTGTGAAGGGTGTTTTTTTCACCAGGGAAAGAATTCTTCGGCCATCCACCACAGTTGTTTTCTGTGGTCTTCCGGGTCTTTTGGTGTTGCTGAGCTCATCGGTGCGTTCTTTCTTTTTAAGGATGTTCCAAACAGTTGATTTGGCCACACCTAATGTTTTTGCTATCTCTCTGATGGGATTGTTTTGTTTTTTCAGCCTAATGATGGCTTGCTTCATTGATAGTGACAGCTCGTTGGATCTCATATTGAGAGTTGACAGCAACAGATTCCAAATGCAAATAGTACACTTGAAATTAACTCTGGACCTTTTATCTGCTCCTTGTAAATGGGATAATGAGGGAATAACACACACCTGGCCATGGAACAGCCGAGCAGCCAATTGTCCCATTACTTTTGGTCCCTTAAAAAGTGGGAGGCACATATACAAACTGATGTAATTCCTACACCATTCACCTGATTTGGATGTAAATGCCCTCAAATTAAAGCTGAAAGTCTGCACATCTTGTTTGTTTCATTTCAAATCCATTGTGGTGGTGTATAGAGCCAAGAAGATTAGAATTGTGTAGATGTCCCAATATTTATGGACCTGACTGTATGTAAGTACAATCTCTGCATGGTATTCAGCTTGCAACCTACCTACTACAATGCCAGTTAAAATGCTAACGTTTAATGCACATGGGCTTAACCACCCAGTGAAGAGCGTCACTTTGACAAGAAGTGGACAACACTCACCGTGATATCATGTGCGTCCTGGAGACACATTTTCAACAGAATGCTCCTCCTAGATGCACCCACAAGTGTTTTCAACACTACTTTACCTCCAGTATACAGGCAAAAAAGAGAGGGGTCATGAATGCTATTATAGACTCAGTTTCTTTCAAACATAAAATTTGATTCTTGAATAGGCTGCTGAAGAAACTAAAAAAGATCTAACAAGGATCCCTACTGATATGCAGAGACTTCAGTATTACACCTGACCCTCGTATGGACTCCACATCTCCACCTACCAAAAGATCTCTCTCCGTGGCATCATTCCTGTATGATGCATGGCACTGTACTCATGCAAGTAAAAAGGACTATTCTTTTTACTCTCATAGACATGGTATATATACCAGAATTGATCTGTTTTTGACGGACATGTGGCTTCTTCAAAAAAATTACACAATCTAAAATTAATAACATTACATGGTCGGAACATGCCTCCATTCTTCTTGAGATCAGGGATACATATCAAAATAACAATGCATATATGTGGCGTTCTAACTCTTAAATTATTCAAAACCCAACCACAAAAATGATTTTGGAGAACCACCTGGCCGAGTACTTATAGAACTATTCCTCTCCTGTGGTTAGCCCATTTATTCTATGGAATGCCCACAAGGCATATATACAAGGCATCTTCATTCAGCAGGGGGCAAGGATTAGGAGGCAGAGGCAGCAGCACTCTATTATCTGAAATTAAAACTCTAGAGGCTCAAGACAAAGCAAACTCCACCACCGCTACTAGCACACAACTCTCCAGTCTCCGCCATGAGCTTAGAATTAATTTACCGCACTCTTTTGAACAAAAAGAAAAAAGGCTGAAAATGTCATTCTACTCTACTAACAACAAGGCAGGGAAAGCATTAGCACATAACCTTTAAAGACAATGTTTTAAAACCAGAATTTCATACTTCATATTCTTAAATACAATACCTAACAATAAATCTCCAGGGCCAGACGGCTTGACGGGGGAGTATTATAAAAACTTTAAATTCATATTGGTACCATATCTTCACAGGGTGTTTGACACTGCAGCTGCCTCGGCTTCTTTCCCAGCTGAAATGTTAGAAGCGTTAATAGTGACCCTACCAAAATCAGGGAAGTCAACAGATTCACCCCATTTTAGGCCTATTTCCTTGTTGAATAATGACCTGAAAATGTATGCCAAGTTGCTAGCTCTGAGAGTGATGAATAATTTACCCACACTCATTGACCTTGACCTGGCTTCACAAAATGTAGGCAAACATCATATGCTACTAACTAGATGGCTTATAGATATAATTTATATAGCCAGGAAAAAAAACACTTTCTCTGCTTCTGGCTTTGTATGCAGAAAAGACGTTTGATAGAGTACACTGGAGGTACTGATATACCTCCCCATCAGCAAGAGTGTACACCTCTGGAATGGTATCTAAACCATTCCGAATCTCCAGTGGTCCACTCTCGCCTTTTTTCAACCTTTTAATTGAACCATTGGCCGCCAGCATTAGACAATATTAGAATATACAAGGATTCCAAAATAAAGGGTCACAAACAGGTCATAAGCTTATTTGCTGAGGAAGTGATCTTAATGCTCACAAATCCTGTGACTTTCCTGGTACACGCTACTAATCTGCTTAAGCGATATGGCTCAGTGTCTTACTGTAAAGTCAACAAAACTAAGTCTTTTAAACTGGACCTGGGGGTCTTTCCACGAGATGAAAATCTTCTACAATTTAAATTCCTGTACGTCTGGAGCGACTCTGGGATCTCCTATTTAGGGATCACTCTTACTCTGCAACCCGAACAGCTCTTTAAGGCTAACTATACCCCACTTGAGAGCAAACTGCAAATAGGGTTGAAACGTCTTAGCAAGCACATACTATCATGGTCAGGATGACTAGCAGCTTTTAAGATGCAGATTCTACCACAGCTGATTTATGTGTTCCGTACTGTGCCAATACCCGTAACTAAAAAAATCTTTCTATCCTTGCAGTCACTGCTTTCTAAACATCTCTGGGAGGGTAAAAAAGCTAGAAGTGCATTTGCTAAACTTAGCAAAATGAGAAGAGCTGGAGGAATGGGAATGCCAGTGTTTGTGGACTATCATTTAGCTGCAATATTGGCTCAAATTAGAGGCTGGATCCCCGACACACATACCTCATTATGGAGAGAGATAGAGTAATCCTTATTCCCAGGAGGGAAACTGTATGAATTCACCTTGGCCTACCCTTATCTTATGAATATACATAAGGACTCCCCCCTCCAGTCCTAGCAACACTAAGGTCCTGGAAATACTTAAAAATACACCAATCTGAGCTCACCCTCCAGGTATACCTGTATCTACTTTGGCTTTCTTGATCCCCGAACTCAGAGTAGATCATTGGATTAAGAAAGGCATCACGTGGGTATCTGATCTATTCCAAGGGCACAAAGTAAAATCTTTTGCCATCCTACAAAGAGATTATGGGCTTCCTAGTACAGAACACTTCTCTTATGTCCGAATAATGTCCCTTCTGAAACACACTCCAAGCTTAAATGACTATTTGTTCTGGCAAATCCACACTTATCTTGCTTCCAAAGAAGAACGCAGAGGGGTTATATCTATATTTTACAATTTTCTCCACAGTAAACCTGTATTTGAAAAGACAAACCTAATGTTGGCCTGGGAGAAGGATATAAATGACTTCTTTTTGGATAAGCAATGGAGCACAGCCCTACAATACACATACTCTGCCACAAAATGCACCAACCTATGGGAAATATCCCAAAATATTTACAATCCTAGCCCAAGTAACAGGTCTACCAACACAGATCTCTCTGGCACTTCACTGGCACTTTTAAACATAGGCATAGAAGCCTTCGCACCATCTTTCAGACATTTTATAACACACTTATTTCTTGCCGCTAAATTGGCAATACTCAGAGTATGGAGATCTCCAGATCCTCCTAGTGTGTCCAAGGTCATACGTACCCCCTCTACACATTTCACCTATGAGTACATGATGGCATCAATAGCTGGGAAGCATGTAGAATCCCTTAATAACTGGCAACCATGTATTGACTGGTACAATACAAACAAAAAGCTATAGCTCACTATTGGTTAAATCATAGATCTTATCCTAAACTACTCGCTTGTAATGAATAATCCTGAGTAAGGCAGACCTTCAGAGATTTTCCCTCCCTACCATCCCCTCCCCTGTTCCTGTTTTGTTTTTCTTTCTCTTTATCCTTGACTCCTCTTTGAGACAAATTCTCTTTGTGTTTTTGTTTTTTACCCCTCTTTATTTTATATTTAAGTCCCACATAATAACTGACAGTGAATCATTTAACGGTAACTAGTTATGATGATACTCTGAGTTGCCTATAGTTATGGTCTTAGATGTTGAGGAATGGAGCTACCCTGCTCTCAAGACACATTTGGGGTGTCTGGGAGTGGGGAATGACTCCACCCAGCCAATGTTCAGCGATCACTAAGTATTTGCAATTCAGTACAGACTATGTTGTCATTTACATATATTGTTATTTCTCTTCATTTATCTGTTAGACTGTATTTCGTTATGCTTTTGTACATTTGTATCATTGATAATTTTGAATAAAAATTATTGAACTAAAAAGTGCTATAAAAAAACAGCTTGAACAAAATGATCCATTGGTTATGGCTCCAACTGATGCATTTAATCAAATTATCAACTTTTTCAAAGGGCTTTTTTTGCATTATGTGATGGGAAGATAATACAATTGGTGAATGTATTTCTAATTTGTTACATGGACCTTTCCACATTGGTGTATGAATAAAAGTATTCCCCAATGTATAACAATTTTATTTGTAAAAGTAGGATTTTTAAAGTGAAAATAAAGGCTACATACACTATATTACCAAAAGCATTGGGACACCTGCCTTTACACACACATGAACTTTAATGGCATCCCATTCTTAGTCCGTAGGGTTCAATATTGAGTTGGCCCACCCTTTGCAGCTATAACAGCTTCAACTCGCCTGGAAAGGCTGTCCACAAAGTTTAGGAGTGTGTCTATGGGAATGTTTGACCATTCTTCTAGAAGAACATTTGTGAGGTCAGACACTGCTGTGGACAAGAAGGCCTGACTCACAGGACAGGCTAGTCCAGTCAAGTTCTTCCACCCCAAACTCGCTCATCCATGTCTTTATGGACCATGCTTTGTGCATTGGTGCTCAGTCATGTTGGAACAGGAAGGGGCCAACCCCATACTTTTCCCACAAAGTTGGGAGTATGAAATTGTCCAAAATGTCTTGGTATGCTGATGCCTTAAGATTTCCCTTCACTGGAACTAAGGGGCCAAGCCTAACCCCTGAAAAACAACCCCACATCATAATCTCCCATCCATCAAATAATTTGGACCAGTGCACAAAGCAAGGTCCATAAAGACATGGATGAGCGAGTTTGGGGGTGGAGAAACTTGACTGGCCTGCACAGAGTCCTGACCTCAACTCAATAGAACACCTTTGGAATGAATTAGAGTGGAGACTGTGAGCCAGGCCACACTTTTGAAAGAATGGTCAAACATTCCCAGAGACACACTACTAAACCTTGTGGACAGCCTTCCCAGAAGAGTTTAAGCTGTTATAGCTGCAAATGGTGGGCCAACTCAATATTGAACCCTACGGAGTAAGACTGGGATGCCATTAAAGTTCAATTCTTTTGGTAAGGAAGTGTTTATGTCTGCTTAAAAACCCAGCTTCCCCCTCCTCATACCTATGCTGTATACTGCTGGTAAAAAAAGATGTAGTTTGTAGTGGTGTAGTAGTAGATGTAGTCTGTAGTGGTTTTAAGCAGACTTATGAGTAGACTTTACTTCAATTTTAGAGGCAATAAGACAGTAGTCCTACCATATGTTAATAAAAACACTTTGTTGTTTGTGGATGAAATATTTATTAGCTAGGAACACTTTAATTTATAACACTATGGAATAAAGTCTAGATACCCATGTATTAAAAGAGTAGTATTTGGTTTATTTAATTCATTTTTGCACCTTACAACAAGAAAAGGTTTGAACTGTAATACAGTAAAAGTAATCAAGGTTAATTTCCCTAAACATTTCAATAATGTACTCCCAACGGGGAGGAGCTGTGTGCGCCGTCTGCACGCAATGCATTAAGGGGTTGTTCGCCACCGTGAATGCCCCATAATGTTCTTAATTCAACAAACATTTGACTCGAACTGCGAGCCTATCCCTAGTTGTCACTATTGGGGAGTCAGCACAGAGCAATATTGTATTACTGATGCTGAATTGTGTGCATGTAGACAGGAAATGGCTCAAAGAGGCTAGAGGAGATCAACAGTATTTAGATATATTCAATAGGTATAGTGCAGCGCAAAACAAGTCTCTGAAAGATAAGTAGATAAGAAAACGTCCACTAATGAAGATGGTTTCTTGAAAAAAATGATAATAAATCCCAAGTGAGACAGCGTGCAGTCCTGATAACATGCGAGTGAGTGAACACGTGGATCCTGCCACCAAAGACAATATCAGCCTCTCACCTTATCCACTCGACCCGTGAGGGTCACACAGCATATGTATAAATTAATCCTTGCGGCAAGAACATCTATTCCTGGATGGTCTCGTCAAATCCCTCCACACACCGTCCAGAAGGGGTACCACTCAAGGTTTGCATGTGTAAGAACAGAAAAAATCTAGTGCTCTCCGTTTTGTATAAAATAATTGAGCATTTATTAAAAAATGGTTACTCACATTCTCCAACACCTCCACTGGTG
>BLSH010132344.1:203981-225101 GCA_018402905.1 Glandirana rugosa | reverse complement strand
TGTTGGAAAATGTAATAAGAAGCATTCACCTATAAAAGATCACTTTTATTGGTTACTTCGACACCGACGTCCGTTTATATGTGAACCATATATACAGACAATAAATCTAAAGGAGGATGTTACTTGTAACAATTCTTAATATAGTGTTTGTTTTATGTCCACCAGGGGCCCAATGTTTGTAGTCTGAATCTTTGTTGAGGATGAATGTTTGTCTCCCTCTGTTGTGACTTCCAAATAGTGATCTCAACTCGCTTGTGGACCTTCAAGCCCAAGACGACCAGGCAGGCTTGAAGCCCTGTTTCAGGCCCAGGCCCAGGCCTGCCTTGGGCTTGCCCGTGCGATCGTTCGGGTTCCGTCCGGACCCGGACCCGGACTTTGTCCCGAAGTTCGGACGGACCAGCAGAACCCGAACTTCCAGGTGTTCGCTCAACTCTAGTGATAAACCTTCAGTGTTGTCTCCCTCTGTTTGTAAGTAGGAGTTGTTTCTAAGTCTGATGTTTGTAACCCGGGGACCACCTGTATTTTGTTTGTGATATAATTCTTAACAATGTTCATTGTAGGAGGAAATCTAAATAACAGACATATATACCAAGTGTATATTTGCCTGCAGCCACAGCTTCATTGGTTATTTTCACTAGAAAATATCCACTTACGAAGAATAATGTAAAAGGTTGTACGAAATAGGCAGCAGACAGAACCATTATATACTAATGCATCACATCAACTCCTAGAACATTTGCAATGTATTACTGAACATAGTTACAAAAAACGACAACAAATGGCTGCTCTGAAAACATCACCATATTCATTCCTGCTGGGTGAGTGAAGATGAACACAGTGGGGACTACATGACCATATGCTCAAGAAATGAACCAGAATTACTAAATTAATTGTGATTCTATTTTAGATACCATCCTATATAACTTTTCTTTCCAGATGTCTCAAAGCAATACACTTCTCAACTGACTAAGTGCCTTAGGTTTATGTGTATAATTTGGTGTGATTAAATTAACTGTATATTATTATATTATTATACAGGGTTTATATAGCGCTAACAGTTTGCACGTCACTTTTCAAACAGTATAGTTACAATACAATTTAATACAGGAGGAATTGTATATAGGTTAATCAAAATATTTTGATGTCTACAATACATAAACCTAGTATGTGACCAAGTGAAATAATTAAGTGTATCTAAAGGCTAAGTTAACACTATTGCATTCTGTGAAAATCGATCTGCAGTGTATCATTCTTCAGAGTGTGGCTAGGAAGCCATTCTCAGGCATTCAGGGGGTGATCTTCCTGAAATAATCTCTGGTGGAACACTTGAACTGTCAGACCAAGGGAGAGGGACCTGAATAGGACCCTGCTGGCTGACATGTTTCAAAGGACTGATCTTCTTCAGAGCCCTGTTGCAATTTTTTTTTCTTTTGAAACGCATCAATCAGCAGGGTCCTATTCAAGTCCCTCTCCATTGGTCTGGCAGTCCATGTATTCTGCAAGAGATAAGTTACCCATGTGGCATGGTGAGCGGGTTTTGACATCCTATTGATATCCTTATGGTTTTATCACAATTCTTTTACTAAATTTATGTTGGATAATTCACTAGGCCAGTGCATCCTTTCTTCTCTTAAATTCTTACAGCGCAGTCAGGATGACCCCAGTCCTAGAGGGCAGCAAGGCATCTTAAAGCGGAGTTCCACCCAAAAGTGGAACTTCCACTTTAAATGAAGGTGACCCCCTAACATGCCACAATTGGCATTTCATTTTTATGGGGGGACCAGGGACCCTGTTTTCACAGGGTCCCAGGGCCACTTCCTCTCCTAGAGCTGTGGCTCCGGAAGGAAGTTCGTCATCCCCCCTGCCTCTCAGCGATCTTCTGGGACACGTCACAGGTCCGAGAAGATACAGAAGATTCTCCGGTCATTCACAAGGTGCAGCGTGACTCATGCATGTGCAGTGCACGCCTGGCTTTGAAGCCAAAGCCGGGTGCCCACACTTGTGATGCTGGTGCCGCCTTGGGGAGGGGGAGAAGAGCGAGCCCTCAGACGACCACATCGCTGGAGCGAGGGACAGGCGAGTGTCTGAATGTTGAAAGTCAACAGCTACACTTTTTGTAGCTGATGACTTTTACCTGGGTGGAACTCCACTTTAAGAATTATCTACTGTGTGACCAGGCAATACAGACACTAGAGAGCCAGTTCACTCATGCACAGGAGTATGCTGTTATATTTGTTGGTGATCTTCCTGAATACCAGCTTTTTTTTGTGTCTTTTTTGATTTATAGTGTGACCAATGTGCTGAAACTGCAAGCCATGCATTTGGCTTGTGGTTGTGATGCAATCTCCTCCGGCTGTATTTTACACTTTAGGTGAGCAGCTGGAGGACAGTAGTTCCGTGGCCTAGCCATTTATGCTTGCTACCCCACCCCCACTTACGTGAAAAAAAAGCTTAAAGGGCTTAAAAAAATTCCTTTACTCCCCTCCCTATCAGCCTCAATCACTATCTTTTACCTCCTCCGAGGGCTTCTTCCTGCTGCACCAGTACAACTGTAGTATTGGGCTGCCCGCATCTGCACACTCACAACCCATAGATTTGAATAGGCTGTATCCTTACTACAGGAGCATGTCTATTCAGGTAAATGGGACTGCTTGCAAGCAGAGAGCCCAGTGCTAGATTTTAAAACACAGGCTAATCTATTGAGTGGCATAGAGAGGTAGACTAAGGAGGGGGCTGATAGGCGTTTCATTTTAGAAAGGTAAAGAAAATATATTTTGCCATGTTGCTCTAAGGTTTAAAAAATATATATTTTTATATACAACATTTCCTGTTTTTCAACTAAATGGTACCTAGGGATTCTACTAGTAAGGTACTCTATATCTATAGGTAACTCCTAGGGTGGAAACACTTATTTATTTTACTTTCAGCATTGTCAACCCTTTCCTGCACATTCCAGAGCTGGACTACAGGCAGCTGTGTCAATGAACAGTGTACAGATTTGTTTTCCATAGTCTCTGCTGTAAAACTGTGACTTTCAGCAACAGCTGGATCACACACAGCCACACAAAGTCCAGAAAATAATTTATAGAATGAGATCCTGTATTACTTACAGAGTTCTACAAAATAAAATATTCTTTCTTGAGAGTTTAGTTTTATGCTAACTAGGTTGAAAAAAGACATATGTCCATGAAATTTAGCCTCTTGTGAACTATTTTTTCCAAAGAAAGACAAACCAAAACCCTCGGGCAACTGTGGCCAATTCTGCCTCGCACAGGGATGAAAAGATCTTACTGACCACACAATGGCATTTGTTACCCCAGATTAAACAGTTTCCATGTTCCCCTTCACTAGTTATAAATGTGAGTCACATTAGCTATAAGAAAAGCGTCAAGTGTCTTTTTTTTCTATTGTTGATTTTGCATTACTAGATCCTAGATTGGAAATAAAGATGAAAAATGTAAATCCTTACTTTTGAACCACAGTATATGTACATGTTTATTGAATCACCTCCAAGGTGTCTTTTTAAAAACTAGATACAGCTAGTTTATAAACCATTTAAGTAAGGCATTTTATCCATTCTTTAAAATCAGAATTCCAGGAAAAAATCTACAAGATAAAAATGAACAGTCCATTGAAAGGTAACATGACAAAACAAGCTTCAGTATTCACTTTTACTCCAGAGCTCTACCCCATAGTAATTTTTTTGTCACTAGATGACTAATGGGCAAACTCATTCAATCCATTTCCTCTGAGCCCAAGTCTTCCTAGAAATGACCCCAACCTGTGACTGGACAGTGAAAGGAAAATGAGCACAGGGATGAGCCATCTTTCTCTTACTCTGCTCTCTCCAATGTCAGTACATGAATTGATTGCCTCCTTTTACTACTTGATAACAGGTCACATTCTAGCACTTACACGGCTTCTATTCAAAAAATACTTTTAATGATGAATTAATGATTATAGAATTAATATGTGTCTTTTATATCTATCTGGAGTTCAGCTTTTAACAGCCTGCCTGCAAATCCTTTTTTATTGTGCAATGTCTTTCTTAGACCCCATACACACTATTAGATTTTCTGCAGATTTTTTCCTTCAGATTTACCAAAACCATGTAGTGCAAGGGCCTACCTGATTGCATACAAATTGAAACTCTTAAGGTTTTACCTCATATTATATGGTTTTGGTAAATCTGAAGGAAAAAATCTGCAGAAAATCTAATAGTGTATATAGGGTCTAAGGCAGGGGTGACCAAACTACGGCCCTCCAGCTGTTGCAGAACTACAAGTCCCATGAGGCATTGTAAAACTATAACATTCACAGACATAACCAGGCATGATGGGAATTGTAGTTCCAGAACAACTGGAGGGCCATAGTTTGGACACCCTTGGTCTAAGGGTTCTTTCACATGGGTGATCCACCCGGCAGACTCTGTTTTGCTCAGCGGGGGATTGCTCCACTGATCCCCGCCGAGCAGGCAGATGACAGGTCCATCTCCGCCCACTGTGCTGAGATGGACCTGTCAGAGCCTGGATGTGTTTTCATCCGATCCACCAGACGGAAGGAAAATAAGATTTCCATCTGTCTGGATTTCACAGATAGGATTGGATCGGATAGCAGCAGACATGTCACTGCTGACATCGAGGTGAATGGAGTGTCTGATCAGGTCTGCCTGAAAAACTGACAGGTGGACCTGATCAGAAAGACCGCGTGAAAGGGGCCTTACTATTTGGTGCCCCAAAATTGTAGTCCATAATTCACATGTGGCTTTACAACTATTTTATTCATTTCTTAGGCTTTCTTTGCCTGTGTCTTTTTATCTACTCCAAACGTTTATTTGCTTTTACAATCGCTGCTGACTAAATGTGTAATATCATATTTATTAACACTGAATTGAGTACCCCAAATGAGGGCAGGCGGGATCATCCAGAAATGGAAGCAGCTGCAGTCAGACAAGGGTCCTGTATAGGGAAAAGTTGCTGAAGCTGCTGAAGCACTTGCTGGTTTGCCCTGTATAGGGAAAACCAGCTGAAGCAGGAAGTGTTGTTTCAATGATGTATTGAACCTGTGACTAACATCAGCACTTCATCATATACCAAAGTTCACTTTTATTTGTGAAGCTCTCTGAACATGCGAGTTTGTAATGAACACAGGTTTGTTTCATAAGGAGCCTGATCTACCGATGTCACTGGCTAAGCCTGAAGCTTAAAACCTTCAGTGAGTCTGCCTTGTTCCTCTCCTGTGGGCTGCCATGGGAGAGGAACAAGGCAGACTCACTGAAGGTCGGGTGGCTTTAGGCTTAGCCGGTGACATGCAGATCAGGCTCCTTATGAAATAAACCTGCGTTCATTACAAACACTCATGTTCAGAGAGCTTTACAAATAAAAGTGAACCTTGGTATATGAAGGCATGCTGGTGTTAATTACAGGTTCACTACATCATTGAAACAACATCTCTACTGGTTGAGATAATCAGGGACATCTCCTGGAAATGAAACTTATGCCCAAGGCGCAAGCTGGATCCTTTGGAGTAAGGCCTGAAGTAGTTGTGCCAAGGACTGTCAACAGATCAACATCCCAGAGATGATTCAGCAAGCTGTCCAAAAGAGCACGAGTGAGTATATCAACTTGTGGTGGCATCCGAACTCTGACAAGGGCCTGTTTTTTTCTGGAAGGAGTATCCAATGCCTGTTTTGCCAACCAGGAAAATGATGGCAAAGGTAGTTGGTGAGTGTTGAACCATAAGGGGAGTGAATTTCACTTGGTCATTGTGGTGAAGTGGATGTGGAAATAAGAAGCACCTTGGATTTTTGAACTGATTACTAATTAACATGACTCTCAAGGGTATTTTTTTATTGTAGTTATTTAAATTGATGGACTTTGATTTATCATTACTATTTAATTTTATGATTTGCACTAT
This sequence comes from Glandirana rugosa, assembly GCA_018402905.1. Taxonomy (NCBI): domain Eukaryota; kingdom Metazoa; phylum Chordata; class Amphibia; order Anura; family Ranidae; genus Glandirana; species Glandirana rugosa. The sequence goes on along the minus strand of BLSH010132344.1, from coordinate 219,185 downwards.
AAGGCGAGTGTATACTTGTAAGGGATTCCTCCTAAGCACAGTTGCATTTTTATTTATTAGTTTACCTCATACTTATTCACATCTTCATTCACCACCAGTGCAGCCACAAACCACTGTGAAAAAAAATCAGCTTTCTTTGAAAGTTAATCCTTGCATTTTGCTGTTCACTTTCCTTTTCCCCTAATTTTATGGTTCAGACCTGGCAATGAGCTAAATGCATTGTGGGAGGGTGCACGTGTGTCCTATACCTAAAAGTTGCTGGATTTTTGGCAATCACTACCAGCAAGTTGTGGACATCAGTGGTGATTATATACATTACACATGTGTGTTTTAGTTTCAAAAGTTCAGAAGTTGCACTGAGCCTAGGGGTAGGAATTAGAGGATTGATTGAATTTAAATAATTTACTTTTTTGGTCTGATAGATTCATTTTTTGAGCGTGAAATATGTACTGACATTTCACATGTGTAAATTTCAATACTAAATGTGTTCCTATTGGGATTCTTCACAGGGTTGTTACTGCGCCATGAGCACCATCATCTTGGATCCCTGCAGGAGAGCCAAGGGTTGATGCTAAATTTCAATTACCACTCTCTAGATATCAAACCTCTGCTTCTACTCTAACCCAGTGCCTCTCTTTAAAGAGCCACTGCATCTCCCTGTTGTACGCAAGAGTTTACTTTCATGGAGAAACATTGGGTTTGATTTACTAAAACTGGAGAGTGCAAAATCAGGCGCAGCTGTGCATGGTAGCCAATCAGCTTCTAACTTCAGCTTGTTCCATTAAGCTTTGACAATAAAACATGAAAGCTGATTGGTTTCTATGCAAAGCTGCACCAGATTTTGCACTCTCTAGTTTTAGTAAATCAACTGTTATGTAAACACTCAGCCAGAGTAGATCAACAGACTCTCATTAGGGTGCATGCACCTAGGCTGTGTGTAAAACTCCAGTGTTTTTGGGCATCTGAATGAGTATATGAGCCACATGTGCAGCATTCAGTCCTGCTACCAGCAGCCTGTCAAAATCTATGCCAGGCTGAAATCCGCAGTGAGTGGACACTGTACCAAGTGGTGGATGCTTTCAAGAGCATATGCTCCAATCCAAAATGCACTCCAGGCATATATACAGTATCTCAGTGAGTACACCCCTCACATTTTTGTAAATATCTTATATATTTTTATGTTTTCATGTGACAACACTTAAGAAATGACACTTTGCTACAATGTAAAGTAGTGAGTGTACAGCTTGTATAACAGTTTAAATTTAAAGTGAAAATGTCCAAATTGGGCCCAATTAGCCATTTTCCCTCCCTGGTGTCCCTCGTTTGTTTTACAAGGTCTCAGGTGTGAATGGGGATTAGGTGTGTTAAATGTGGTGTTATCACTCTCACTCTCTCATACTGGTCACTGGTAGTTCAACATGGCACCTCATGGCAAAGAACTCTCTGAGGACCTGGAAAAAAATGTTTACATAAAGATGGCCTAGGCTATAAGAAGATTGCCAAAACGCTGACATTGAGCTGCAGCACGGTGGCCAAGACCATACTGTGGTTTAACAGGACAGGTTCCACTGAGAACAGACCCCACCATGGTTGACAAAAGAAGTTTAGTGCATGTGCTCAGCGTCATATCCAGAGGTTGTCTTTGGGAAATAGACGTATGAGTGCTGCCAGCATTGCTGCAGAGGTTGAAGGGGTGAGGGGTCAGCCTGTCAGGTCTCAGACCATATGCTGCACACTGCATCAAATTGGTCTGCATGGCTGCTGTCCCAGAATTAAGCCTCTTCTAAAGGTGATGCACAAGAAAGCCTGCAAACAGTTTGCTGAAGACAAGCATGGATTACTGGAACGATGTCCTGTGGTCTGATGAGACCAAGATAAACCTATTTGGTTCAGATGGTGTCAAACATGTGTGGCGGCAACCAGGTGAGGAGTAGAAAGAACAGTGTGTCTTTTCTACAGTCAAGCATGGTGGTGGAAGTGTCATGGTCTGGGGCTGCATGAGTTTTGCTGGCACTGGGGAGCTACAGTTCATTGAGGGAACCATGGATGCCAACATGTACTGTCACATACTGAAGCAGAGCATGATCCCCTCCCTGGGCTGCAGGGCAGTATTCCAACATGATAATGACCCCAAACACACCTCTAAGATAATTACTGCCTTGCTAAAGAAGCTGAGGGTAAAGGTGATGGACTGGCCAAGCATGTCTCCAGACCTAAACCCTATTGAGCATTTGTGGGGCATCCTCAAATGGAAGGCGGATGAGCGCAAGGTCTTTAACATCCACCAGCCCTGTGATGTCGTCATGGAGGAGTGGAAGAGGACTACGGTGGCAACCTGTGAAGCTCTAGTGAACTCCATGCCCAAGAGGGTTAAAGCAGTGCTGGAAAATAATAGTGGCCACACAAAATATTGACACTTTGGGCCCAAATTGGACATTTTCACTTAGGGGTGTACTCACTGTTGTTGCCAGCAGTTTAGACATTAATGGCTGTGGTTTTGAGGCAACAGCAAATTTACACTGTTATACAAGTTGCACACTCACTACTTTACATTGTAGCAAAGAGTCATTTCTTCAGCGATGTCACATGAAAATATATAATAAAATATTTACAAAAATGTGAGGGGTGTGCTCACTTTTGTGAGATACTGTATGAATGCATACAGCTTTACACGCAAGTACTGCATTTAACCGCTGCATAGTTAAACCTGTCATAGAATTTGATAGGCTGCTGGCAGCAGGGCTGGGCACTGCACCTATGTCTTGAAAATGTCATAATTTAAAACCACCCATGTGCATGAGGCCTTACAGGTACTTTTTACATTCCACATTCTATCAGGGAGATGATAAGCAGACTGAGAGGAAGAGGTATGGAATAAGAGATAGTACATATTAGTATGTTATGACCCTAGCCTGCCCACAGATTCACTTAAGAGATCATTTTAAGGGGAGAGTTGTCTGGCTTTAAACTGATGTTCACCTGGGGAGCAGTGAAATGGAAACACTAGATCACCCGTGGGAGCCAAGAAGAAAATGACTTCAGTAGCAACCTAATTGCTAGTGGATTTACAGGTTAGGGTGGACAAACTGACTTTGTCTACAGTTGCAATAAAACCCAGAGCCAGTGGCACCTTGTATAAATTACATAGACAATCAACTAGTTCCTCTCAATTAGTCTTGTTATCCAGGCACACCAGCCAGACATTGCAGCATTTTGTTTTCCTCCTTGACGAGTGCATTGAGGTTAAGCAATATTGCCTGGACTTGGTTCATTGCTATGCCTTTTTTGGTGCTTTTTGCAGAAATGCACTACAGTCCATTTGACATGGTTTCTTAGGGGACACGTTCACATATATGCATTTTTAGAAAGGGTCAGGCAGTTTTTTAAAATACAAAACTGTGCTTTTTTCTGCTTTTTTGGTTCCATAGACTTGGAAGAAACCATGTAGTGCATTTTTGTTGTGATTTTACCGCAATTTTGCAGTGATTTGCGTTTTGCATTTTTTAATCTACCCAAGAACAAATTGGCCCCAAAAAGAAACCAGTTTGAGGTGATTTGAGCTTTGTGACATGGTGCATTATCCTGCTGGAAGTAGCCATCAGAAGTTGGGTACACTGTAGTCATAAAGGGATGGACATGGTCAGCAACAATACTCAGGTAGGCCGTGGCATTTAAAAGTTGCCAAAAGTGTGCCAAGAAAATATCCCCCAGGCCATTACACCACCACCACCAGTCTGAACCATTGATACAAGGCAGGATGGATCCATGCTTTCATGTTGTTTATGCCAAATTCTGTCCCTACCATCTAAATGTTGCAGCTGAAATCTAGACCCATCAGACCAAGCAACATTTTTCAAGTATTCTATTGTCCAATTTTGGTGAGCCTGTGCAAATTGTAGCCTCAGTTTCTTGTTCTTAACTGACTGGAGTGCCACCCGGTGTGGTCTTCTGCTGCTGTAGGTTATCTGCTTCAAGGTTCGATGTGTTGTGCTATCAAATATGTTATTTTGCATACCTTGGTTGTAATGAGTGGTTATTTAAGTTACTGTTGTCTTTATATCATCTCAAACCAGTCTGCCCATTCTCCTCTGACCTTTGACATCAACCAGGCATTTTCCTCCACACAACTGCAGCTCAATGGATACTTTCTCTTTTTCGGATCATTCTCTGCAAATCTTAGCGATGGTTGTGCATGAAATTTTAGGTAGATCAGCAGTTTTTGAAATATTCAGACCAGCCCCTCTGGCACCAACAACCATGCCATGTTCAATGTCACTTAAATCCCCTTTCTTTCCCCATTCTGATGCATGGTTTGAACTTTAGCAAGTCGTCTTCAACATGTCTAGCTGCCTAAATGCATTCAGTTGCTGCCATGTGATTGGCTGACTAGCAGTTTGTGTTACCAAGCAATTGAACAGATGTATCTTAAAAAGTGGCCGGTGAGTGTATGTAAAACCTTTTAGCTGATGGGAAAAAAGCATAAAAAAAGAAAATGAATCCATCCACCACTTCCAATGATTGGTAAGCAACAACATATTACATTTTTGGTTTCATAATGCTTCACGGGCTAATATAGTGTTCATGTCTTCTAATGCTGTATATCCATATGTAAAAACACACTCACACACAGGAGGGCACAAACGCCTAGTGCATTACCACCATAATCATTTATTAAGAAACAAAAACATATTATACTCACAAACATAAATAAAATCAGGCGCCATCATGTAGACCGGGTCTCCTGTTCCAATGCCACACAGTTGGGAGGCTTACACGTTTCGGCAGACAAGCCCCTTACTCAGAAATAACCCAACCACATGGTGAGCCTAATGCAAACCTCCCTTGCCTAATAGTCCAGAGATGTAATAAACCTCCTTCAGTGTGTATCCCAAAAAAAGGTACACACACAAAAAAAGATCCCTAGTGTGGATCAACCGGCATTGACACATGGAGCAACACCACAGAACCTCATGTATTTGTGTAATGTATACTATTGCAACATAGAATCTGGCAAAACCAAAATCAATAGTCAAGTAGCCCACTGTGGTCATCTTTCATCAAGACCTAAGCCCCCAATATTAGTCACTGGTAGCCAACCCATCAGGTTGTCCAAAATGACTAAATGACCAATCTCTGCAGTTGGCGTTGAGTAGCTGGAATGCACACTGAATACTGTGGACAGCAAGGCCAGAAGTGCGGCCCAGAAATGCATCATAGCTGGTCTGGGCTACTACCAAGAGGGAGGCATCTAATCCCCATGGCCAAGTGTGCATGGCTGGATTACACACAGCATGCAGTGGGCCACAATGTCGGAAGTGCACTATCCCGAAATGCATTGCCTCAGGCAGGCAGGCGGAAGCTCAGCTACACTGAATGAAATATGGAGTTCAGATGGTCACTCTGGTCTCAATGCACCTCTACCACAGATTTGTGTGCCTGTTTATAACAAATACATTCATTTGTTGCCCACTCTGACATGTGTCGTGCAGAAGCATGACAGCTTTCTAAAGAGTGTCTTAGACACTCTATATGAATTCCCCTAATTGTGTTTTAACAATTATGTGTGATTAATGCATGCAATGATAATATTGGGTTTATAAATCCACGTTTTTATTTAACATGCATTTAATATGTCTTATATGTCTTTCTTAAACACCAAACTGTTCAGCGAAATTGTGATTGACATGGGTTGGGACAAACAATAACACTGCAAGAGGTACCTGAGCAATTGAAGCAAAAAAATCATGGGAATAAAAGACCGTCAAAAGCATATCTTCCAGTGTTATAATCCGTCTCATTCTCTGTCACTGTCATTTCTGCTGCAGAGCTTGTTCTGCATGTAAATGGTAAGAACAATATGAATAAAAATGTGAAGTAGAAAAACAATACCTATGCTGAAAACTATTGTTACATTTATTAACTGCATATAGTTATCTGACAGCAATCATTGTCAAGCTATTTGCTCTTTAAGGTTAATGGTCTGTACATTTTAAAATGTGTAAAAATACTGTATGACAATATTATAGTTTTCCTCCTTTTAACAAATATGTTAATAGTTGTTATAAATGTCCTAGAAATTATTTTCTGTAAAATAAAGTGGCTAGTGTAATACTATTATTATTGTTATTATTGCTGTTAATAATTTAATAATTGTGTATTAAAAAATGAATGCGCTTTATATAAATTTTCTTTCTATTTTCATTCTCATATTTTTGATTGATTAAAATTTGAGCATGTTACAATACTTGACACATGGTGGCAGTAGTGGGACATGTGAATAACTGCTGCAAGCTATAGTATTTGTTGGCAGCATGCACACATGTTGGTTGTATTAAATGTACAGTGTCTAAGATGTCTCCAGCACAGAAAGGAAAATAACATGCAAAATAAAATAGTTATACATTCAAGTAGCTTTCATTACCCAGAAGCAGCTTTAGGATTTATTGTGAATTTGAATCACAGTGTTGATAAATTCTTGCCAAATAGTTAGACAGTAGATATACTTTTTATTGCTGTGTGAAATAAATGTGACAGTATATTGTACTTAACAAATGTGAAGATACTGCAGTCTTAGACATTGTGCAAGATGGAGGTTTTAAGATGATAGTTCTGTAATCTGTTCACTGCTGGACTGGATGTAAAAATAGCCCTACCATATGAAATCATGCAGAGCAATACTGTTTGTATATTTTTTTCAATTTACAATATTAGGAGCTATGTACAGAATATGTGTGCACTACAGTGCAACCTTCTGTTTTTATTAAAGCAATATTAAACACAAAAATAAAATGTTATATATTGCAGCTTACCAATCATTAAATGTGGGGCCTCCATTAGTTTTCTTTTTTTGGTCTTTTTCCCCTCTGTTTTACATGTTAATCTGGCCAGTAACATGCCTCCTGTATTAGAGTGCCCCCATTCTGGATGAAGGAGCAAAGAAGCACCTTTGGATAGCAGCGTTATCAGTCTGGGGGAAGCTGATGTAAACTGAATATGTTTTTTTCTATGCATAGACTGATTGGATGTCACCCATGTGAAAGGGGCTTTGAATAGCCAATTGTGCACATCTTTACTGTATTTATGTGTTCATCTACAATTTTAAATTAGATGAAGGAAAGACATGGATACATACTAGTTGGAGTGATAGGAAAATAAACAGTAATTAGTATTGTATTAAAACCTATGTTGTTTTTGTAAAGCCTTGGGTACAGGGCTGGTGCAAGCAATAGGAAGCTTAAGCAGCCACTTGAGGGTGCTGGGGGGGGGGGAATCCAAACGCTGGTGTGGGCACCATTGACATCTGTCTTGCAGCTTGTGTGGGGTGTTTCGGGTTGCACATGGCAGCCACCACCTCTCCTCCCCACCTCCCCCCCGCTGCCACACAGTAGCCACACAGTGCAGAGTGGACTGAAGTCCCCTCCTCCTTTTCAGCTCTGCTGTTTTCCTATACGGTATACACACAGGACCAGATTAAGAGCATCATGGGCCTGGTGCTGAGGATTTTGGTGGGTCTTTTTTGAGAATAAATAAAATGAAAACACAAACAGTTTCTGTTAAAATGAATAAATTATTTAAACAAATTAAATTAAATAGAGATGGGGTAAGGGTGGATGATAGAGGGGGGCTGAAAGAGAGGAAGGGTAAGAGATGTGGGAGAGAGAGGGTGCCTCTGGATAGCTTAAGTAAAATAGTAAATGTGGCTCTTGTAGCGTGCCATGGCAAACTGTGGGAGGGTCCACAATAGGGTAAGAGTGGGAAAGGCTTAAAGGGGCATAGTAAACAAAACAAAGTACGTCTTGTACTCAGTCAGTATATAAAATATACTGAAATTGCCATCCTGCAAGCCAGAGTCTCAGGGACATATACAAACCTCAGCACAATCATTATTTTAAAAATTAAACACTGCCATTACTTTTGATTTTATGTAAACTGAGAATAGGGAGCTAACACTCCAAACTGTAATCCTTTCTCTGTTACCTGTGGACATCCCCCTTCCCCCATGTGCTCACCTTTGCAGTACAGACTGATGGCAGGCTCAGTGACAGTGGCAGGCAGGGCATGTTTACATCCCCAATCTCAGCAGCATTTAGCAGTGGTGATGATATATCTTTGAATATGCCCCACGATTTACATATCAATGCCGTCTGCCACCAGTGCTGGGACAAGGCCATCCGGTGCCTAAGGCAAAGATACCAAGCTGCACCACCACCCCCCCCCCCCCACACACACACACACACACACCATAGGGAAAGGGGGAGGGTTGGCAAGTGGGTGTTGGGGTGGGTAAGGTGGGGCATATGAGGTGCAAGGTAGGTGATGTGACCTGGAGGGTGAGAGATGCATGGCACAAAGGCAGTGTAATGAAACAGGGTGGGGGGAAATGGATAGGAGGGAAGTTCTGGAAAAGGTAAAAGATGGGTAGACTGGAGGTAACATAAGGAGGAGGAGAGATTTGCATTCAAAGGTGCTGTGATCTGTAAAGTAAAATAGTTGGTAGAGAGGCACAGTGACCAGCGAGAGGTGGGTAGGAGATGCTGTAACTGTGTAGAGAAGGTAAGTTGGTATGGGGGGGGAGTGTGGCAGGGAGTCCCTGTGACTAGGAGAGGGGGTGGACTGTAATGAAAATGGGGTTGGAGGGAGGTGTTGTGATTATGGGACCTTGTCAGTGATACCACTAGCTTCCTCCAGAGGTATATTTTGCTCAGCAGACTCCTAACTCATGGAGCTCCTCCTCCAGATCCAGGGCTGCTTATCCCACTTATCACAGAGAATGCCAGCAAATCCATTACCCTCTCCTGGTAGGTAGTAATTCGTGCTCCTGGTCAGCCTGAGCTTGCTGTTGTCCCACCTGCTGTGATATCACTACCTGCACTGTGGCTAGGTGCAGGAAAGGGTTCAGTAGGTGTGTGTAGTGGTTTCATTTCTGGAGAGCCAGTGACTCAGTGCTGCCAGATGCCTAAACTGATGTCACAGCTGCTGTCAGCACACCTTTGTCAGGGAGCTTGCTATCAGTAGACACCATTAACAAAATGTTTTTGGGCACATAGTTCTCCTCCTTCTACAATTTAGCTGCATTGTACAGGGACTGATATTGCAGCAGGCAGCCTGCAGTAGTCATGGGACCCCATACAGAATGACAGGGCCCTCTCAGCTCATTGCCCTGTGGTTTCCTTCTGCTTTGGTTAGCTATGGTATATATAGCTATGGTTGGGGGGAGGGGGTTTTGTTAAAGCTGGCCATACATGGATCAAAATTTGGCCAATTCAGCAGGGACTGGGCAAATTTCGATTCATGTACACTGTACAGGCTTGCTTGTTGCATACAAGTTGATCTATTGATCATCTTGTGTGCAGCCAGCCTGCCAGGTTTTTTCCAAATGACCAGTGCCGCTAGCTATAGCTGGTAGCACTGATCATTGTATTCTGATGGCAGGGGAGGCTCCCCGCCAGCAGAATATAAAAGCACAGCAGGAGTGAGTGTGTGGATGGGAGAATGAGCTTTTTTTTTTCATTCAACACGCTGGTTGAATGAAAAAAAAAAAAGAGTAATGTCTGGCCTGTCTTACACTCGCTATAAAGATAATCAATTAATTGGGTAAGAGGAACTTTGTCTTCGACACAGCTGCAAGCACTTGGGGTCCATTCACACCAGTGGGCATTCGTTATGGTCCATTTGATGCACGTCCTGTTCAATTGGTAAAATGCTTTGCATTGTTTAATTTTCCTTTTTTTAAATCTAGTCAAAATTAATGAAAGACAATTCATTGCACTTTATGTGCTGGCGTGACGTGCGTTCTGCTGCAATAAAAATGTAGACATGCTGCATTTTTACACAACACACCACAGCTCATGCATGGTGTGAACAAAACACATACAGAGTAATGCGATTAGAACAGCCGACGTACGAAGGTCGTACAACAGAAGTTGTATGAGCAGACTAGAAAACTTGGTAGTACCAACAAGTGGTCGTACGGCCGTTGTATCGTGTGTACAGAGAAGTTGTATTGTGCAAAACACGCATGCTCAGAAGTCAGGAATGGCCGAACGCTAATTACATGCACCTGAACTTTCTCTTTATACGTTCATAACACGTCACTACATTCGGCTTGGTCGTACGATCGTTTAATGCATGTCAGTACGCGAGATACAACAGCCAACATACGATTTGGTCCGCTCGGTCGTACGACCGTTGCACCGTGTGTACGAGGCTTAATTGTTTTCTCTCTGTACTTATGGAGAGTCTGTATCCTTCTTCCTAAAGGTAACAAAAAATGTATATGGACAAAGCTTGCTAATATAGTAAGGGAGAAATGCACTTCGAATTTGCTGGAAGATGTTCAGATGTCACGATTTTTATTTTCTTAAATCTTCACTATGGTAATCATTCATTCTTGCTGCGGTCACTTTTTCATTTAGAAGATGTTTGCACAAAACGCATAATTTACTTTGCAGTGTGGGCATAGGCGTGCGCAGCCTATTGCAGTAGGGTGTGCACCACAAAGCGCAAAAAAAAATGTGTGTGTGTGTGTGTATATGTCATAAGGAGAGAGGATGGTGTCAGTAAGGCAGAGATATGTGTCAGTAGTTAATTTTTATTTTATTTATTTTTACAATTTTGTTTTTATATAATTTTCTTTACAATATTATATTTTATTATTTTTTTTACAATTTTATTTAGGAGCCCTGCTGGGGGGCTTTGTGAAATATCAGGGGTCTAAACAGAGACAGAGAAAGAGACTGAGGACAGAGATTCCCCAGTCCCGTTCTCTGCAGCCAGGCAGCAGGGGGATCTGCACAGTACAGGGTGATTAGGGTGTGCCCAGGCACACCTTTCACCCTATGTGCACACGCCTATGAGTGTGGGAAAGTAACAACAATCAGCATTTATGGCTCCCCATCATGTACTGTAGAATGCCCTTGCTCATAGAAAAGCTAGATCTGTTGATTGCATGAGAAGTAGCCTGGGCATTGCACACTCTCCCATCACTCCTGGGGCACCGCTTTGCTTGTGCTGATCGTTCTCCCCCACCTGCACTGCTGAGATAGAGGGAGCAGAGCTAGTGTAATTGACAAATGGTACCCTCAGCCAATCGGAGTGTGAGGATCCTTCCCCACACTCTCTTCACCAGCAAAAGACAAGTGTGAGTGCCCTTCAAGTGAGACTGTCACTGTAGGGAGGGAGTTAGGAGGAAATTGGTGTTTTGTGATAGCTGCAGGGAAGGAACAAGAGTCAGCCTCTATGTTGTGCTACACTACACTGTGTAGAACATAACAATAGTGCCTGCCGGCCACCTAAAATTTGCAAAACAATAGCACCTGCCGCTCACGATTTACATAACAATAGATTGTCAGTTCCCCACTTTTCTTCTATTGTATGTGATCGTGGGTCGCCAGCGGACATCGAGTATGCCCAACCCGTAGTCACACTCCTGGAGCTCGCGGAGGGTGCTCACCCCTTAGCCATGTGTGCGCCAACCGCCATTTATAGATGGTGATTCGCGTTATGCTGCCACCTTGCAGCAGTAAATGTACATGATGCCGTCATTAAGTGGTTAACACTTGCTATTTTTTCTATATGTGTCTTTTTAGTATTTCATTAGCAGTAACAGAAAATCTATATTGCATTGAAAACTGCTTTTTGTGCTACACTATGCATCTTTGACATCAACACTTGCCAAAAACATGACAGAGAGAGTCAGGTTGAAAGACCCCTGATTTTGCATTTAGGTATAGGCAGGGCTGGAATTACTATTGGGCTCAGTAGTCCTTTTCCTGTATGTGGCAGAGTTAAATTGGTGTCTTTTCCATATACAGTCACTTCCCATTATCAGAAGAAATAGAATCATCTCAAACAAAAGTAATTATATAGTCACAATATGATTAGTTAAATGAGGATTATTAAATGCTGTGTGTAAAATAGATGATTTTAGCAAAGGAGTGTTCCTTTGATGGTTTTGTGCTAAGAGTTTTCTGTACTGAAAAGTTACTACTGGAGTTAGGTGTAAATGTTCACCCTTGTGTTCTTTCAAGAAGAGTTACATACACTCATGTCACTAGTTGATTTAGAATTGATGTAATTTGATTGACATAATGGGGTTACAAGGGAATATTCCTCAGAGCTTAGTGAATAATGTGAAGCTCTGCTGATCTCCATCTTCCAATCATTTTCAAGCAAAAATGCTATTTATTTTATATTCTTCTTACATGATTGGGTACCACATTCACTATGCTCTGGGAAAAATTATCTTGCACAGTGCAGGGGGTGTGGCCTGGAATGGCATGTCGTGGGGAGAATAGATCTGGAGCTCCGCTTGAGATATATTCTATTTAGCTCATCCTGTGATTCCTGACCCTCTTTTACCTACTGTGGACCACCTGAATTTTCCCTCTTGGTGGCTGAACATGTCTCCACCGAAAAAGGTGACAGATGCCTCCGGGAAACTATACAAATTCCGGCACAAAGAAAAGGACACACTGGGGGAAGATGACACCACTGCACCTTCTACCAGTGACATGGCAAGTGCTAACACCACAAAGGTTCTGGAGGCAATCTCTACTTGCCAGATTACTTTGACAAGCAAGATCGATTTCTCCCTCATCCGGCAAGATCCTCAGAAACTGAGAGAGCAGGCCACAGAGGTGAAGACTTGGCTCAGCCACGTGGAGGATGATCTGCCTCCATTGCAGGTTGCAAATGAGAGGCTCCAGCATCAAATGCATGCCGTCTGACATGGAGAACAGGCTCCGGCACTGTAATTTAAGGTTTGTAGGCCTGCCCGAGGGTGCCGAGGGAACAGATCCACCTACATTCCTGGAGAACTTACTTACAACCATGTTCAGTAGGCAGGCATTCTCCTCCACCTTTGTGGTGGAAAGAGCCCATGGCTTGGCTGCCAGACTCCCTCCTCAAGGTGCACTTCTGTGCACATTTATTGCAAAGATTTTAAACTCTTGCACAGTGCAACTTCCCTTGCAAAGTGAACATCTCATTTACAATTAGTACATAAATGACATTATATGCATTACACATTCAGGGACTAACATTTAGAATTTACTGCCCTTTGATTTTTCATTTAAATCAAAAAACCTGAAGTTCAACCCTAATACCCCTGGTCCTCACCTCCTACATCCATCACTTTTTTGATAGATGTAGGAGGTGACTTTTTGTGAGGACTGGTGATCTGATATAGTTTAGGCCTGCTGCTATCTGATCATGTAGCCACCCCTCTTAATGATATCATTATGCCCACAAATGAGTCTTCAGAACCTGTGAAGCCTGACAATGGACACCATGTTGGCAGTAGCCATATCATGAGGCAACAGTGTGGACTATCAAAACAAGGATTCTACAAGAAAAAAAGGACCTGGTGTGTCATATGATAATGGATTTAGATAAGCAATTAGGGATTTTACTTATTTTTTTTACTCTAATTGCAGGAATATCTAGAGGGAGGGGTCGGGATGGGGAGATGCTTATCTTATGTTGGCACACATAATATGCGTATATCAATAAGGCTAAGTAAGGGAGACCAATAAAATAGGTAACAGGAGCATGCAACATACATTGTACAGCATTTAAAAATAAAAAAATAAATTGAAGTTTTTGCAGATATTTTATTTCACTCTGTTTCTTGGCAGTTCATGACAATATCAATCAACATGAAAAATGAACTTACTTACACTTTGCACACTTTTGTTTTAAATTATTTTAGCTTCATTTATGTCAAAATACCTGTAGAAAAATAAAGATTTGCTGGATAGTTTTTCAGAAGCATGTAACACATTAATCAGCATTTGATGTATGAAAATGTACAAAAAAGCAACCAGATGCTGAAGAATTCTGTGAAGTCCAAATCTATTAAATTAAGTCTCCTAACACCTGCTGGTGTGGGCCCTGGAAAAGAACGGAAATTATACAGGATAATATCATGCCGGCAAGTGGATACAAGGCAGTTAGGCTATCTATCATACACAGACTTCAGAAAACCTCTTGAGTAAGAGCATGGAGATTTACTCCAACACAGATTTCTAAGCCCTCTTTTATTTTCCTACTTTTGGGTTTCCTAGAATAATGTAACTATAAATTTTCCTGGTATTGCTCCGAAAAGATTTAGAAACACAAATTGTGCGAGCTACAAAAAAAGCCTTTGTTACTCATAAAAAATTTTTTTTTTCTAGCTTTAGAGCAAAGCTTTATATGTCAGAGTGTGGAATAACTTGCTACTAGTTGCATAATGGATAGATGTTAGTGTATTTGGAAGATTTTTAAAATGTATTTTCCAATTGTCAATGAAAATGTATAAGATCAGATGTCATTTTATTTTACAACATTTACAGTCAGGTCCATAAATATTGGGACGTGGACACAATTCTAATCTTTTTGGCTATATGCACTACCACAATGGATTTGAAATTAAATGAACAAGATGTGCTTTAACTGCAGACTTTCAGCTTTAATTTGTGGGTATTTACATCCAAATCAGGTGAACGGTGTAGGAATTACAACAGTTTGTATATGTGCCTCCCACTTTTTAAGGGACCAAAAGTAATGGGACAGATTAACAATCATAAATCAAACTCACTTTTTAATACTTGGTTGCAAATCCTTTGCAGTCAATTACAGCCTGAAGTCTGGAACGCATAGACATCAACAGATGCTGAGTTTCATCCCCGGTGATGCTCTGCCAGGCCTCTACTGCAACTGTCTTCAGTTCCTGCTTGTTCTTGGGGCATGTTCCCTTCAGTTTTGTCTTCAGCAAGTGAAATGCATGCTCATTCGGATTCAGGTCAGGTGATTGACTTGGCCAATGCATAACATTCCACTTCTTTCCCTTAAAAAACTCTTTAGTTGCTTTCGCAGTATGTTTCGGGTCATTGTCCATCTGCACTGTGAAGCGCCGTCCAATGAGTTCTGAAGCATTTGGCTGAATATGAGCAAATAATATTGCCCGAAACACTTCAGAATTCATCCTGCTGCTTTTTTCAGCAGTCACATCATCAATAAATACAAGAGAACCAGGTCCATTGGCAGCCATACATGCCCACACCATGACACTACCACCACCATGCTTCATTGATGAGGTGGTATGCTTTGGATCATGAGCAGTTCCTTTCCTTAAAGCCCGTTATAATAAACGAGTATAAGTCGGTTTACGAAGTCTTGAGTAACCTGCCGCGAAGTGTCACGTCTACCTGTTACTGGGCT
>BLSH010132344.1:192989-203971 GCA_018402905.1 Glandirana rugosa | reverse complement strand
ATGCTCTGCCAGGCCTCTACTGCAACTGTCTTCAGTTCCTGCTTGTTCTTGGGGCATGTTCCCTTCAGTTTTGTCTTCAGCAAGTGAAATGCATGCTCATTCGGATTCAGGTCAGGTGATTGACTTGGCCAATGCATAACATTCCACTTCTTTCCCTTAAAAAACTCTTTAGTTGCTTTCGCAGTATGTTTCGGGTCATTGTCCATCTGCACTGTGAAGCGCCGTCCAATGAGTTCTGAAGCATTTGGCTGAATATGAGCAAATAATATTGCCCGAAACACTTCAGAATTCATCCTGCTGCTTTTTTCAGCAGTCACATCATCAATAAATACAAGAGAACCAGGTCCATTGGCAGCCATACATGCCCACACCATGACACTACCACCACCATGCTTCATTGATGAGGTGGTATGCTTTGGATCATGAGCAGTTCCTTTCCTTCTCCATACTCTTCTCTTCCTGTCACTCTGGTACAAATTGATCTTGGTCTCATCTGTCCATAGGATGTTGTTCCAGAACTGTGAATGCTTTTTTAGATGTTGTTTGGCAAACTCTAATCTGGCCTTCCTGTTTTTGAGGCTCACCAATGGTTTACATCTTGTGGTGAACCCTCTGTATTCACTCTGGTGAAGTTTCTCTTGATTGTTGACTTTGACACACATACACCTACCTCCTGCAGAGTGTTCTTGATCTGGCCAACTTTTGTGAAGGGTGTTTTCTTCACTAGGGAAAGAATTCTTCGGTCATCCACCACAGTTGTTTTCCTTTTGGTGTTGCTGAGCTCCCCGGTGCGTTCTTTCTTTTTAAGGGTATTCCAAACAGTTGATTTGGCCACACCTAATGTTTTTGCTGTCTCTCTGATGGGTTTGTTTTGTTTTTTCAGTCTAATGATGGCTTGCTTCACTGATAGTAACAGCTCTTTGGACCTCATATTGAGAGTTGACAGCAACAGATTCCAAATGCAAATAGCACACTTGAAATTAACTTTTATCTGCTCCTTGTAAATGGGATAATGAGGGAATAGCACACTCCTGGCCATGGAACTGCTGGGCAGCCAATTGTCCCATTACTTTTGGTACCTTAAAAAGTGGGAGGCACATATACAAACTGTTGTAATTCCTACACCGTTCAGCTGATTTGGATGTAAATACCCTCAAATTAAAGCTGAAAGTCTGCAGTTAAAGCACATCTTGTTCGTTTCATTTCAAATCCATTGTGGTGGTGTATAGAGCCAAAAAGATTAGACTTGTGTCGATATCCCAATATTTATGGACCTGACTGTAATAGGTTCTTGAATGGCTTTATAAAACACTTTACCTAGAAACAACAAGGTAGAAGTATTTACAGTATTTTGAGTTCTATTAGCAAAATAGGCTGTTACTTTATGAATAGAACAGCTAACAAGCTCCAAACTATGTTGGAACATGTCTCTTGCTCTTCCAATGTATTATTTTGATGCAAGCATTTGACTTCCATTTGCAATCCTGATTGCAATCCCAGGACACTGTTTTCTCTTTACTAAAGGAGTAAAAAGTGTCATATTAGGGGCCAGGAGAGCTGCATAAGTCCTTTGCAGGTTTTAACTTTCTCATAGTGAAAACTTGCATAGGAAGGGTTACCTGGTGGCAGGAATGAAAGGAAGTATAAAATCCATGCTGGGTTATAAAATATTGAGAAGTTTGCTATAAATTGTGATACCAATCCATAATATATATAAGCATAAAAAGATAGCGTTATCTACTCTGCTGGCTAAGACGCGTTCTCACGTGACATTGTTGGGAGTTTGCTGGCTGTCGTGTTATCACCATCACTGTCTGCCAAATGAGGATCATTCACCCCAGAGGAGGTCAAGCTCGAGATCTAAAATGTATGCATTCCTGGCCATTATAATTTATGGCACAACTGTTCTGGAAAGAGAAGCATGGTAACTACTACTACCTGGTGGTGGATTTGGCATTCTTTACATTAATGATACTCCCTGGAGGATCACACACTGTAGAGGTTTCGTGTTGGGACTTATGATTTGTAGGGATGAATGTAACCAATGTCTCTGCTGTGTCCAAGCAGCTATAGTTCCTTTTTTTCTCTCCGGATGGCCACTTTAAAAAAAACCTGCTGTTTGCCCATGCAGGTCAAAGCAACCAGTTCTGCTTTAACGCCCCCCCCCCCCACCCAAGTGGCATGTGTTCACTTTTTGTTTACTTCCTCACTGCTCTTTTCAAACACTGGGAGCAAGGAAAAGGAACCCTGTGTACGCTCTTGGTCAAATGTTCTATCAAATCATGCCGTCAGGGCTACCAGTAAATTTTATATCCATAATGACGTTTGAAATTTTTTATCTAGATGACACTGTCAGCAAATACATGTTTTGCCTTAACACTCTGAAGATTAATACTTCCTGTAATCTAATACAGTGACATCTTGTTATTTATGCCAGAATTCCAGTGAAGTAAAATTTTGTGTGACTAGAACATGTGACAGTTCTGTAACTTTGCAGAGGGTCAGACATCAGTATCTTGGTAAATCCTAAAATAGCTTAGCATTGAAATGACTACTTTTTTTCTGTAAAATAAACATGTCATGAGTTTTGATAAGGGGATTGAGCCTGGAAAATGAGACTTGTTTGTGTTTGTAGTATTTATATACATTTAATATCAATATTTCAGTTTTAATATAATTGTAATATTTTATATTACTTTGTATTTACCTTTGCATGGTGACTTTTACATACCCACAGATTATAAGTATTATATGCAAGCAGCCATTCTTAATATTCTTACATATATTTGATAATGGATCTATTGTGTACATTACTTGAATGTACTAATATATATATATTTATATATGTATATATATTTATATCTCACAAAAGTACACCCTCACATATTTGTAAATATTTTATTATATCTCTGTGATATCATATCTATGTGACAACACTGAAGAAATGACACTTTGCTACAACTAAAGTAGTGAGTGTACAGCTTGTATAACAGTGTAAATTTGCTGCCCCCTCTAAATAACTCAACACACAGCTATTAATGTCTAAACCACTGGCAACAAAAGTGCGTACACCCCTAAGTGAAAATGTTCACATTGGGCCCAATAAGCCATTCTCCATCCCATGTGGCTCATTAATGTTACAAGGTCTCAGGTGTGAATGAGGAGCAGGTGTGTTTAATTTTGTGCTAACACTCTCACTCTCTTATACTAGTCACTAGAAGTTCAACATGGCACCTCATGGCAAATAACTCTCTGAGAATCTGAAAAAAAGAATTGTTGCTCTACATAAAGATGGCCTAGACTATAATAAGATTGCCAAGATCCTGAAACTGAGGTGCAGCATGGTGACCAAGACCATACAGAGGACGGGTTCTACTTAGAACAGGCCTCGCCATGGTCGACCAAAGGAGTTGAGTGCATTTGCTCAGTGTCATATCTAGAGGTTGTCTTTGGAAAATAGATGTATGAGTGCTGCCAGCATTTTTGCAGAGGTTGAAGGGGTGGGGGTCAGCCTGTCAGTGCTCAGACCATACGCTGCACACTGCATCAAATTGGTCTGCATGGTTGTTGTCCCAGACAGTTTGCTGAAGTAAAGCAGACTAAGGACATGGATTACTGGAACCATGTCCTGTGGTCTGATGAGACCAAGATAAACTTATTTGGTTCAGATGGTGTCAAGGGCGTATGGCAGCAACCAGCTTAGGAGGACAAAAACAAGTGTGTCTTGCCTACAGTCAAGCATGGTGGTGGGAGTGTCATGATCTGGGGCTGCATGAGTGCTGCCAACACTGGGGAGCTACAGTTCATTGAGGGAACCATGAATGCCAACATGTACTGTGACATACTGAAGCAGAGCATGATCTCCTATCTTCGGAGACTGGGCTGCAAGGCAATATTCCAACATGATAATAACCCCAAACACACCTTCAAGACGACCACTGCCTTGCTAAAGAAGCTGAGGGTAAAAGTGATGGACTGGCCAAGCATGTCGACAGACATAAACCCTATTGAGCATCTGTGGGGCATCCTCAAATGGAAGGTGGAGGAGTGCAAGGTCTCTAACATTCACCAGCTCTCTGAAAATGTAGTTGGTCGACCTGACCGTGGTTTGGTTTCAACAGAACCCCTCATTTTCCACTTATTGATTAGAGTTTGAACACTGTTCATTGACATTTTCAATTCCTTGGATATATTTTTATATCCCTTTCCTTTTTTATACAGTTCAACTACTTTTTCCCGCAGATCCTTTGACAATTCTTTTGCTTTCCCAATGACTAAGAATCCATAAACGTCAGTGCAGCACTTAATGAAAGATGCAAGGGACTGTCAGGAGTAAAGAAACTCACTGACCTTTTATACACACACACTAATTACAAGCAAACAGATCACAGGTGAGGATGGTTACCTTTATTAGCCATTCAAACCCTTGTGTCAACTTGTGTGCATGGTATCAGGCCAAAATCACCAGTGGATGTAAACTTTTGATCAGGGTCTTTTGGGTAGTTTCTGTTGCCATTATGATTTAAAAAGAGTAAACACAGTTGATTGATAATAAATGGCTTCATCCGAACACTAACCATGAGTGAAAGAAATGTTTTTGTGTTACCGTTCATATTCTCTGAAAATGGCCAAGAAATAATCAATTCTGCCAGGGTATGTAAACTTATGAGCACAATTGTGTGTATATATATATATATATATATATATATATATATATACACACACACACTATATTGCCAAAAGTATTGGGACACCTGTCTTTACAGGCACATGAACTGTAATGGCATCCCAGTCTTAGTGAATTGGGGTTCAATATTGAGTTGGCCCACCCTTTGCAGCTATAACAGCTTCAACTCTTCTGGAAAGGCTGTCCACAAGGTTTAGGAGTGTGTCTATGGGAATGTTTGACCATTCTTCCAGAAGCACATTTATGAGGCCAGGCACTGATGTGGATGAGAAGGCCTGGCTCCCAGTCTCCTCTCTAATACTTCCCAAAGGTGTTCTATTGGGTTGAGGTCAGAACTGACTGCGCACCAGTGCTTAAAGCAATGTCCATAAAGACATAGATGAGTGAGTCCTGACCTCAACCTGTTGAACACCTTTGGGATGAATTAGAGCAGAGACTGCGAGCCAGACCTTCTCGTCCCCATTATCACAAACGCGTTTCTGGAAGAGTGGTCAAACACTCCCATAGACACACTGCCACCCAGCCCTGTGTATTTACAGAACACTGTAGTGATGTAGCAGCTGCAGCTGGATTCAGAGTGAAATGGGGCCAGCATAATCCCGACAGTGTGTTGGATGCTGAAGTTTCCTTTACATTCACAATTGTGTTAAAATATATATTTTAAATATATTTTTTCATTCTATTTATTTTTTCATTCTATTTTGTAGTTCTGCTTAAAATGAAGGGATACCTGCCTGTGTATTTATATAAGGTATATGGTAAACCTTAAGATTTCTTGACAGTTTATGCATAGCTAACACAACAGTAAGTGAGAGGAAATCTCTAGAAAGAAAAGGGACAATTGTCACCCAAACAAGGGTCCATTAACTTGACAAAACTATGAACATATCTAGTATAAAATAGCCTTGATGTCTTATTCCTAGATCCTTAATTGCCCCAACCCTTTCCGCCATATACTGCATTTTGTGGCAATAATGCCGTTTTGCTAGCCACTGGAGACACCTAAAATATTTCCAGTCAGTAAAGTTTATCAGGATTTTTTAGTAATGTTATGAAACCATTTCTAACTTCATATTTTATCTTGTGCCAGTGTACCATATGGGTACACTGGCACACTGCTGTGGCTATTGTATTTTGATAGCCAGCCCCGTCAGCTATCAAAATATCCATACAGCAGCTGTATCTAATTGGATGCAGTCACTGACAGTTGGATAATTTTCTGACCTGGACCATTAATTATTCAATCAAGGGATCTTGAATAGGAGGTGGCTAAGAGAACCATCCACTGAGCAATTTTCAAATGGTTGATCAGGAAATTTGCTCCATGCATGTGCTCTTTAAAATGTGGGCCAGAGTGGATTGAATAGTTAAGCTAGATGGCAGTGGCTTGAAGTGGTGGCATTTGGATACTCATTAATAGGTTGTTGGTTACTCAGGGTAGTAAGTACACAGGGTAATTTGAACCAAAGTGCAAATTGTTTGTGTGGCACCACATCCAAGAAAAAGGTTCAGATGCCTCTGATGTTTTGTATGAACTCCTGAAGAAGCCAATGATTGACAAGATGCGTAGAGATCAGAGATTTATATTTCCTGCATACCAGCCAGCAATATTCATGTTAATTGCTGTTACAATTACTTCACTTTAATATATATTTTTGTGATGTATATAGGCTGGATCTTGACAGGTTAACCAGGCTTTAGTCCCATCGGGAATCAGAGGCCATAAATGGTTTTAACGTTTTTTAGACCATTTTATGGATATTGTATCATGAATAAACTTTTGTTATTTTATAGTAATATTTTTTGTACTTACCTGGGGATATCATTAAGTACACAGGGTAAGATGATGTATTATATGACATAAAATTTAATTTACATTACAATTGTAATTGCAGGACTTATTCACACCAATGCAATTTCAGTCACTTTTCCTAATGCATCAAGTGAATTGCATTTGTAGACAAAGCATGTTAATGGACGTTTTATTAGAAAAATATGAGAAGCAGATACAAGACTTGGGAAAAAACTGAACAAAACCGAGGGTTTGCTGAGAATATGTCCTACTTCTTTATAGTTTTATGCTGTTTTGCAAGTCTGCACATGCTTTTATACATGAGCTCTGAAATTCTAATGTCATTGGAGATTAGGCATCTGTTTGAAGCTGGTTAGTAAAGTGATGTACTGAAGTACTAATTTGTCAAGTGCAATGACATCTGCAGTACTTATAAAAATAGTCATGATAACTGTTGCTTTACATTTATTATACATTTTTATTAAAAGTCTAGAACTTGATACTTAAATGTTTGTGTAAGATGGTTTCCTCCTTTACATTACAGAGGTCAGTGCTTAATGCACTCTATTCATTCTTTCTAAACTTGTCCTGGAATCATCTGCAGTTAGTAAATGTAAATGCATAGAGCTTATGTGTCTGGTATATCTCAAGTTTTGTGTAGGTCTGAGCTGGGTCATGTGCAGGGTTGATTCAGATCTGCTAGCATTTTACATTTTTCATTCTGTTCAATTTCCACAAATACTCTTCCAATTAATGACCCATTCAGATGTCACTAGGGGTGTTCACAGATAATTTTCAGAGAATTTATTTTTTTCATGTGACTTTTTACTAGGAAAGTCAAAGGTAAAAAAAAAAAAAAAACTGTCTTTGTCATTGCTAAAGCTATACAATTCTGCTGCCATTTATTTATGCATATTTCACAGTACTGTGACTTTTTTTCATTTCATTGTGACCTCAGAAGCTGTCTGAGCTTAGTGTCATTAGGAGATTCTAGTCTTCATCAAGTCTTAACACAATGCCTTACTGCATTGTATCATGATTTATATAACACTGGCTGCTCAAGCCCTGAAAAGGGGGTGGCTTTTTCCCCAGAAATGCCACCATAGTTGTATTTGATGCTGTTAACCACTATACATTTTAAAACAACCTTTAAGTTAAACAAACCTTAGTACCAGACATTCCTCAGTGCACCTCCAAGAATTTGCCTTATATTGTCACAATCAGAGAGGTTGCAGTCTAGGACCGGAACAAGATCTGCCCATACTAAATATTTATCAGGGATCTGCTTATTAAAAGGAAAATGCACCTTATGGTATATATACATTAGAACCCATTTTCACTTATAGCTAAAATGTACAAAGCACAATATCATTGATTTAATGTTGATTGTGAGCTTATTTAAGCAGGTTTTCCAGCATGCACGTCCGACATACACACGGGCAGAATGTCGGCCATTTTTTTTTTGGACCAGCAAATGTCTCCCGACATTCTGCCTGCGTGTACGGGGCTTTAGACTGGAAAGTATAGCCTTGTTACACAACCACACCCAATCATCTAAAGGATATTAAATGATTGTTTGCCCAGTCATGTTGATTGTAACAAGTTTGGATGAGCATTGCATAATTAATTGTATATAAATGGAGCACTGATGTCAGCAACCTAAAAAAAAGGTCCTGTCCTAGTGACTCAAATCATTATTAATTTTCAGAGTATCTGCAGGAAGGAGTTTCCTGATATGGTCATTTTCAACTGCATTGGGAGATGGTTTCATGTCTGTGGTCAGGTAGATGCATGGCAGTTGATTGCTTATTAAAGTATAAGATCACCTTTTGTAACATGTTACACCCATATTCAGGGTGTAACATGTAACAAATCCACATTCGCCCACATCTCCTTGGCTCCCCGATGTGACAGGCAGCTGGTGATCTCCAGCTCTGCCCCAGCTCTGCCCACCTGGCCACATCACACATTCGCAGAGTCTTGGGAATAGAAAACGACAAGGTCCGGCAGCCTTTGCGGCTGTTGGCTTGTAGTTCTCAATGAACTACCATGGCGCTTTTGAGCACCATGGTAGTTCATTAATGCTTCCGGCTAGTGTGTAACTGCTTGGCGACTGCGAGTCTGAAAGAGCCCTGCATAGCACCCATGATCTGCTGATCATGGGTGCAATGCTTCCCAGGCTCCCACCAAAAATAAATAACAAAATGCAGATTTTTTTACTTGCAAAAAGATGTGCATTGAATATTTTTATTTAAGAAAAGTTGAACATATCCTTTAAAGTGTATTTCCATTTTTTCAGTCAACATTGAGAAAACATTATACGTCTGTTACATGGTCTCATTCAAACATCATATCTTAAAAAATTATGGTAAAATATTTCTTAGCTCTTAGATTTTTCTCTGGTGAAGGTGTGAGGGCTGACTGCAGATATTTTTGAACAATGTGAATTTGTCCCAAAGACAGGATGAGCTCTCTCTCATTACCATACAATGCATGAAGCCCAGCTACTAAGTCTTTAACCATTTGTTAAAACAGACAGTGTTCAAATCTAGTTACAACTGCTAATGGAGATCTTTCTTGCATATTATGGACAGGGTTAATTATGGCAAACACTGCTGCCCAGTTCCCTCTTAAACAAAGAGACTAAGATGTAAGATTTTACCATATTGGTGTTTAGGCAGGTTCAAATATGTTGATCTTAGTGAATTAGCTGCTAGCCATGGGAAATGTGTTGTGAGTTCAGTTCCCAGGATATCAGGACTGCTGCGTCTTGCAGTCCACTGAAGACACTGGGCTTTTCGGATGACATCCAAATCTTCGACAATACCAAGATGGACTATCACCTCATGGAGGTATGCCTGGGCAGCCACACAACTGAAGTTCAATTAGGGAGAAGGATGTTGTTCATATTGAACTGTTTTACTACAACGTGTTCAGTAAAGTTACATTAACCGTTTTGAGCCTGGTCTGAAGTTATTCAAAAGCGTGCATATTGGTTTTGGGCGTATCTAAAGGACCAGGGCCTGTAAAGCACAAAGCAGTGTGAAGTAAGACCGCTACAAAGGGTAATGCAAAAAGGAAGAGTGTAGTTGCTAAGAGTAACCAAGCACAAGTTCAAGACACTAAGTAACTAATCGTTAGGTGTGGTACCTGGTAAAGGTGACAGGTCCTCCAGTAGTGAGGTGGTCAATATTGTGGCTCCCTCCCTAGCGGTCGGTATCCGATAACAACCGGATCCAAACCAGTGTTACAGAGACATGTGGCTTGGTCACGAGGTAAGGGAAGGAAAGAGTTAAAGAGTGCACACATGAGGTCTGGGACATGTGCACGGCGGGACCCCATTCTGTTATGGGAGTGAGGTAAAAGAGGTATGCTGGACTGGTGGAGTGGGTGCAGGCTCAGAAGGTCCCTCCTAATGCAACATCTACCAAGTTACAGTGTGTAGTGGCATGAGACAAGACACTTCATAAAGGGACTCTGTATATTATTTTACTACACACAGTGAAGGATCATCTCTAAGTCGCAATTTGCCTTAATGTTAAATTTTTCAGATGATCACAGTCTCTGGTCCTGGGCATTAGTCAGTGCGCTTTGTGTGAAAGGTACCCTGACTAGAGTTGAGCGAACCTCTGCAAGTTCGGGTTCTGCTGGTCCGGCCGAACTTCGAGACAAAGTCCGGGTCTGGGTCCGGGTCCGGACGGAACCCGAACGATCGCACGGACACCGAACCCCATTGAAATTAATGGGGACCGAACTTTTAGGCACAAAAATGGCTGTAACGAAGTCATGGAAAGCCCTAGAGGGCTGCAAAAGGAAGGAAATGGGAGTAAGGGGGGGACAAGTGACCTACAAAGAAATGGGGACAGGGAAATAACTTTAAATATTTTTAAAAAAATAAAAACATAAAAAATGCAAAAATGGAGGTGAATGTGGATCATCTCCATCTGTGTCTGAAAAGTATTAATTAACGGTAGAAGCCATATAACTGTTCTAAAATCATCTTCAAACTAGAGCAAGTGCCCTACAAAAAAATGGGGATAGGGAAAATAAATTAAAATCAAATAAAAAAATGGGAAGGGGGGGTGGATGTGGAGTAGGAGCCTAGAGGTTGACTAGGCCGTGACCGTGGCAGTGTAGGTGGAAGTGGCGGTGGTAGAGGAGTAGGAGGAGGTAGCCAACATGTTTTTTTTTTTTTGTATAGAGGCCTATTCAAAAAAAGAAGTATATGAATGGCTGTGTGAGTCCGGTCTAAATGTTTATTCTGCACAAGGTACAGACAAGTCTTGTGGGATCCATGCCTGATTCATTTTAATAAAGATTAGCTTGTCCACATTGGATGTGGACAAACGGCTCCGCTTGTCTGTGATAACGCCCCCTGCCGTGCTAAACACACGTTCCGACAATACACTGGCTGCAGGGCAGGCCAGCACCTCCAAGGCATAAAGGGCAAGCTCAGGCCATGTGGCCAATTTGGAGACCCAGAAGTTGAATGGGGCAGATCCA
>BLSH010132344.1:177926-188903 GCA_018402905.1 Glandirana rugosa | reverse complement strand
CTTAAACTCTAAAGTTTATGACGACGAATCTCAACCTCTAACGTATAATTTGAGACAGATTGCTCTCCAACTCTAAGCAGCAGTATTTGAAATCTCAAATTCCCCCAACAATCTGATCGTTGAGCACGATCTTGGCGATCGTTGTTTTATGCAGAGTTTGATCTGCAACTCAAATCAGCGGTATTTGAAATCTCAAATTCCTCCAACAATCTGATTGCTGAGCACGATCGTAGTGATCGTTGTTTTATGCAGAGTTTGATCTGCAACTCAAAGCAGTGGTATGTGAAATCTCTAATTTCTGCTATCTGTCCTCAGAGCAACAGCACAGACAGCAGTAGTAAAGTAATCTATCTCAGGATGCAGGATCAGATCTTAAAATGTCTTAAAATGTGTCAATTCTCTCCCTCACGCCGTCAGCTTCCTTTCCCTACACTAACCCAAGAGCATGTGACTGCAGCACTACGTGACTCCATCTTATAAAGAGGCTGGGTCACATGATGCACTGGCCAATCACAGCCATGCCATTAGTAGGCATGGCTGTGATGGCTTCTAAGGGCAAACCAGTGAAACGCTTGTTGATTGGCTGCCCTGCAGCTTCTCAACACGTGGAGTAAAATAGCAGAAACCCGGACCGAACCCAAACGATTTTTGAAATGTCCGGGTACGTGCCCCGGACACCCGAAAGTTCGGTACGGACCCGAACGTTACAGTCCGGGTTCGCTCAACACTAACCCTGACGTGCAATTTTTAAATACATTATACTGTGTGAATGAAAACGTTTAACAAATATAAAGTAGGTATTATCCAAAATTGATTGCAAAAGTGGCAATGCATGCTAGGTTCCTAGTTGTGAAATCCATAGATAATGTTAAACTATGCAAAGCATTACCTAAATTGAAGAAGGCTTTTTTTTTTTCTAGGTCCGAGTATTTACCTTTTCTGTTGGACAGCATAATTATGATAAGGGACCGATACAGTGGATGGCTTGTGAAAACAAAGGTACAGTAAAAACGTGTACAGTATATCTAAGGGTGACCATAAGTAGTTTCTATGCTATGTAAGATCTGATGAACATTTTAAATATGTATCAGATATAGTTATCTTTGGCTACAACCCTAAATAATATAGTTTAGATCAGAGTAGCATAGGGTGAAACAGTGACATGATTTGTTTTGGATATTTGTTACTAAGTTCATATTCAGTTGCAAGAAGTTTAGATTTACTCATACTGCAAAATAATAATAGGGGTCTTTGTGTGCAGAGGGGTTTTGGAATCTGGAAATAAATCATTATGCTTACCTGTTCTCCTTTACATTCAGTAGTAAAGACAAATGGCCTAACCTTTGATCTTCTCCTTTTTGTTCTAAAAATAAAATATTGCCAAGCTGACTCCAGTGTAAGCTGTGCATGGATTGTACTATGATCTAAGTCACTCTTGTTTATCTTTAGCTTACCTATAAATGTGCTGTAAGGTTTTAGATAGAGTAGAATCATGGTAATTTATAATGAACATAAAGTGAAGGTTTGAGAGCAATGGCATACTGTATTTTTTTCCAGATGTTTCCATCCCAGAGTTCTTCTTTAAACTGTTTCATATTTAATTGGAACTGTATTATTCCACAGCCAAGTTCTCCCTTTTGCTGACAGGGTTGTGAGCCTATGTGAACACTAAAATGTTGATTTAATTTTTAAGATATGACCCTTTTCTAAATTATTAAGTAAAGACTTAATTAACATATAACGTACTATGTGTTGCATTGTCAAGCCTTTATTGAACAACTGGCATAAACAGTCAACATCCTTGATTGAAAAAAAAGTATCTGATCCTCTATAACAATACAATTGTATAGAGAAAGTGCATCAACTTCTGTGTTCCAAACAATAAGATTAGATTAGATTAGGAGGCAATGTTTGAAGGTTCTCCACAGAAAATAGGCACAAAGTTTAGTTATTGACAGACTCCCATCCAAGAAGGAAAGATCTGCTCAAATTTAAGATGTCAATGAAAAGATACTTCAGAAGGCCTTAGAAGAAAATATGTGGAGATAAAGCTGGGCAATGCCATAAAAGACTTTCAAAAGATCTATGATTTCACTATAGACACATTCTGTAAACATAGAGGAAATGTGGTATTATTAATACTTGCTAGTGGGCAACTCCCAAGGATACTGCCTTCAATGCTGAGAGATGTAAAAAAGATCTTCAGCAATCTCTAGACGTTTGTAATGTCTATCTTTTGGAAACTGCGGTTTCACAAAAATTGTTGCACATTTTAAGTTTGAGAAATATAGTCTACATGTACCAAAAAAATAGATGAGACACATGTAGCACTCTTCAGCAGAAACAGAATGCTATGTTTACAGACACCATGCACCAAAACCACAAATAAAGTGGTGGAGGGAGTGTCATGGTTTGAGCCTGCTTTACTGACATAATTCTACAGAATATCTGAACAGTAGTCTTATCACCTTAAGAGTGATAGAACTTCGGTGTTCCAGAGATACAAAATGACTATGTAAAAAAAAAACATTATATCAACAACATAATGATTTTTGATATAATATGATATGGTTGGACCTGAAGAAAGCTTTTAAAATAAGGAATCCTAAAGATTTAATTTAGGATCCTAGTCCCTGCTAATCCTTGAATGAGGCTGATCAGCAGCTACAGGAAACCTTTCATTAAGGTTACCAATGCTAAAAGGTATTACCATTTGCTAAATAGAATGGTTCACATATGTTAGCCATTCTGAACTGTAAATGCATAAACAGCGTGTTTTAGACATGAAAGTGTGTGCACTCATGTGCATGTGTGTGTATGTGTTGTTAACTTAAGCTGATTGTTTTGCATTTTAGAAATACTTTATTTAGAATGAGAAATGATGATGAAAGGATAAAGAGAAAAAAACACAATACTTTAAAATGATCATTGTAGCTGCATGCTTTATGCATCCCACATTGACCACTGCACTCCAACTAAAATGTCAAAGTATCCTGATAGGCAGCTTTACAATTAAGTGACAGAGAGAAATAATAATAGTCTTAAACCTTAATTCACAAAGCTAACACACCAGGAAGGGAATCCTAATGCTAGCCATACACACATAGATTTCTCTTTTTCAGCCCACAGTCAAAATGAGAGACATCACATAGATTTCTCAGTCCATGCTAAACAGTGTACATTGAGGAATCTCCATTATCGTGTATAGTGGGGATCACACACCCTCCGCCTGCATGCTGGATGGCGGTGTGCTCAGAGACTGCACTTGTGCAGGCTACAGCTGACTTTTTTAGAGGGCAGTAAATGACTCAACCTTCCTGTTGGCATATACCTATGAGGACTGAGTATTAACTTTAAAGTAGACATAATATACATTACAATATTCATAAAGATAGAATGTAAAGCCTTATATTTTAGACTCCAATCTTTTCTAATCTAATTGGTAGTGATATCTTCACCCCTTACCTATGTACTTTCATATCGAATAGCATGATAACCAGATGAACTTAACTTTCTCACCTAGTTTGGATTTCTTGTCTATATTAAATTATAGAATAAAAAAACATTTTACAGTAGGGATTAAGGCTATGTTTATGTTCCATGTAGAAACCAGTGATTTTCTTGTGAATATTGAACATTAACATTATTAACACATCCCAGTGGGTAATGGCTTAAGTTCTAAAGTTATTAGTTACTTAAAGTAACTTATAGTGGTTAACAATTTTACAGATATGATGAGTGAAATATAATATATATGTAGTTGTAAACTATTCGGTTTAAAATGATGAGTCAATAGGCGTTGTAGTAGATTTGATCTAAATGTGAAATATTAGATGTTATGATTGTTTTTGTTCATCCATACATTTTCTATACAGTACTAGTTAGAAGGGTTATGATAATAAAAGAATAATAAGAGTGTTTCTCATTTCTAAAATAAAAACGAAAATACGGCACATACCAGGACTGGCAAATTATATTTTCATTAGGAATAAAAAAAGAACTGCTGTTTCACAGCCCCCAGTCTAGTCACCCCAGGTCACAAGATTGCTAGGTACCAATAATTATGCAAAGAGGTTAGATAAAAATTAAATAATGCATACTTTCTGTTTAAGAAAAACATATTACCTATCAAAATCCTACATGCATTATAAACTGCCTGTCCCACTGATAACAACAGAATAGAAACTTTATTAATGCTTTATACGACAAAAATACATATGGAATCACATGGTCATCTGCAGTTATGAATAAAGTTTGATTCAGGTGAATCATTTGATAAGTGATCATGATCATGAGTACTTAACCACTTCATATCCGGGCCATTTCTGGCACTCCTCTCCTACATGTAC
Organism: Glandirana rugosa; assembly: GCA_018402905.1. Classification (NCBI taxonomy): domain Eukaryota; kingdom Metazoa; phylum Chordata; class Amphibia; order Anura; family Ranidae; genus Glandirana; species Glandirana rugosa. The sequence continues at coordinate 184,554 of BLSH010132344.1, read as the reverse complement.
AAATCATCATTTTTTTGCTAGAAAATTACTCAGAACCCCCAAACATTATATATGTTTTTTTTTAGCAAAGATTCTAGGGAAAAAAATGGCAGTTGTTGCAACTTTTTATGTCATGCAGTATTTGCACAGCGATTTTTCAAACACATTTCATGAATTAAAAAAAAAAACAAAACAGTAAAGTCCGCCCATTTTTTTTTCATAATGTGAAAGATGATGTTAAATAGATACCCAACATGTCACATTTTAAAATTGCGCAAACTTGTGGCGATACCTCACATGTGTGGTATGGACGCCGTTTACATATGCGGGCGCGACTTACGTATGTGCTCGCTTCTGTGTGCCAGCTTGCGGGGACGGGGCGCTTTAAATTTTTTTTTTTTATTTCTTATTTTACTTTTATTTTTTTATTTTTACACTTTCACTTTAATTTTTTTTTCATCACTTTTATTCCTATTACAAGGAATGTAAACATCCCTTGTAATAGGAAAAGTGTGTGACAGGTCCTCTTTATGGAGAGATGCAGGGTCTATAAGACCCTACATCTCTCCTCTAGACTGGAAAGGCTGAGATCAGAAAAAAAACAGACAATCTCAGCCTTTCCTTCTCCTTTAACTGGCATTGTTTACTTCGGAGACCCGGACGTGACATCATGAGGTGCGCCCGGGCCTCCGAGAGCCATAGAGATGACCGAGGGCCATCTGTCCCTCGGAAATCTCTGGTATCTTGTTCCGGCGGCAGGCGATTCCTTCTCCCAGTCACCTATCACTCAGGTGAGTCGGGAGAAGCACCGGAGGGCGGCGGAAGGGGGGGTGTCACCTGTAAGAACGATCAAGTGGCTGAACTGCGGCTATGATCATTTTTATGGTGATGGGAATCGCCTGCTCTAAAAAACGATACCTCAATGATGCCTGCAGGTGCCGGCATCATTGAGATATCACCACTGAAATCCCAGGATGTCCATAGACATCCTAAGGATCTGAACTGGTTAAAGAAAACCTGTGTTTGCCTTTAAAGTAGTATTAAAGGTTTGGCTTAAAAAATAAAAATAAATAACAAACATGTTATACTTACCTGCTCTCTGCATTGATTTTGCACAGAACAGTCCCAATCCTCCTCTTCTTGGGTCTCCCACCAGCGCTCCTTGGCCAGTGCCCCAATAGCAAGCCACTTGTTATGGCGGCATTGGTGCATAGTCGCTCCTGAGCCCTGCTCTTTGCATCCATAAGACACATAGAGCCGCAGCTCGTCCCTGCTCCTGCCATCTCCTCATTGTCTCACTGACTGTGATTGTCTCAGCCATTGAGGAGCGGGAGTCCCGGGACAGCTGAGGCTCTCGTGCACATTGCTGGATCAAGAGGGGGCTCAGGTGAGTATTAGGGGGACTGTAGGGGGAGCAATATACAGAAGGTTTTTTTTTTACCTTTATGTATAGAATGCATGAAGGTAAAAAACCTTCAGCCTTTATAACCACTTAATAGAGCTAAGCATATGTTCACGTTACAGAGCGACTGTACCTGCAGAGAGTTCTTTTGAAGTTTACTGTGTCTGTCAGTACAAAATAAAATACAACACTCTTAGCTGAATCAATTATTAAGTGTTGATGTGTCTTGAAGAAATGGAATTTGTATTATTTTACCATGACAAAGAAGAATTATTTATTTGATTAGCTGCCAGTCTAAATGTTAAGCAATTTCATCAGAAGGAAGTTTTTTAAAGAATTTGTAGGAATCGCCAAAGTAACCCATAGCAAACAATGAACTGTTTACTATGTTTCTACTGCAAGTAAATAATGCTCTGATTTTTGTTTTAGTATAGCATTGACTTTACTCATTTATAATCCTATTTTAGGTTATTACTATGAAATTCCATCCATTGGAGCAATTCGTATCAACACACAGGTTGGTATTTTTTATTTTATTATATGTTATTATTATGTAAGATTAGCTTAGTTTACTTCTACCAGTAAAATTTTACTTAATAATATTTATTTTTATTTATATTTATTTAAATGCATTTTATATTTATTTATATTAATATTCAATATTTATTAATACCTTTTAATTAACCAAATGCTGGCCATGTACTATACAATCTGATTGTACAATCTCCTTTAGATCTACCATTAGCTATGTAATATAGGGCCTGTTTAGTTGTATAGGTTTGCCCTCATATTACATAGTTTTGGTAAATTGAAATGAGATTGTAAGGGATTGTACAGTCAGATTATAGTGTGTATAACCACCTTCATACTAAAACACCTTCTCTGAGTTGCAAAATACCCTTTACAGATATTTTGAGGCACCAGAACTGGGACCAGTGCTGTCTGGAGTACATCAGTAGTAGTTACCAGTAGTACATTGTTCTTACAGTGCAGTGCTATTGTATGGTCTCATTTTAACTTATATTTTAAGATTCACTGCAGTCTGCAGGTGGCTATAGAATGCCTGCAAGGTGACATAGGAGATAAAAAAGGATCGAGACATATACTGCAGAACGTGGCACCATATCAAATTATATACAAACACAAAAAAAGGAAAAAGGGGAAAAACTGACTTTTAAAGTTGCCACTAGACTCCCAATAGGAAAGACAATGGTCTCACATTTAGTTAAAAGGTAATATTTATTTGAAATCCATTAAAACATTTGATAAAAAAGGGGGGTATACGGATATGTCTCATTAGTACACTGTCCTATACGTAAGTACAAGAAAGGCTGAACATGGAAAACCGCATAGATGGCCCATATGATGGCATAACTCAAAGTCCAAGAAGATCACTTCTGGCTGGAGGCCAAACTAGCGGGTCACAATGTCAGCACCAAAGGATCACTATGTGTTTCACCGATAGCTTCTTCAGGGGATCCTAGTGGTACTGGGGGGTACATTATAATTAATAATACATCCATATACCTGTTATCTATAAGCATAATTAACTCTCACATATTATCCAAAAACAATATCTAGATTGATTCACTGCACAAATCTGTATATAATGCAATTTAACATACATGTCATCTCAAGAAAAAAAAAAAGTGTATAAAATTTTTGTTCCAAAAGTGTCTCAAAATGCTTACACTGTACTTATTTATGGGACAGTGTACTAATGAGACATATCTGTGTACCACCCCTTTTTTTATCAAAAGTTTTAATGGATTTCTAATAAATATTACCTTTTAACTAAATGTTAGACCATTGTCTTTCCTATTGGGATTCCAGTGGCAACCTTAAAAGCCAGTTTTTCCCTTTTATTTTGTGTTCGTAAGGTGGCATAGGAGTAACATTTTTGGCCTCTCCCCACTAGGGACAGACTGGTTGACTAGGACTAGATATTAATCTGCTGGGGCTAGGTGGTATCTTAGGTCACAGATGAGACAAAAACCTGATGGCACTGAAGGAAACAGAGTAAGCATGCCTGCATGTTTAGCAAAGGTGAGAGCTTAAAATTGTAATTCTAAATAAGGCTAAATCTACTTTCACCCCCATTCTAAGGCTGACCATAGATGGTTCCAATCTCGCCTGGTTTAGCAGGGACTGGCTGAGATTCAACCCATCTATGGCCAGACTCATGGTAGCCAAGTCAGTCCATCGATCGACTTGGATACAACCAGCATGTTGGATATACACATGCAATTATTGCCAGCAGCTATAGCCACTTGCAATAATCATTGTCTTCTTTTCTGAAGCTGTTTCCATCCCTTCACATAATCGGGTCCCAGTGCCAAATTCAGTGTGGGGGAGAGGCAGCAACAACAGCTTCAGAGCTTGGGTGATAGCATCAACCATAGGCTTACTATGGGGCAGCCTGTCAGCTGTCCCTCCTTTACATTGAAATAGGTGCTGGAAGCCAGTCATGTGAAGGGAAGTGGAGCGGCTTCAGAATAGGTAAATATACACATTTTTTCTTGTAGATGGTAGATAGAATAATCTTGTAATGCGGTTGGGAGTAGATTTAGCCTTAGTTCCAATTTGACTGGAATTACACTTTAAGGCTGAGGAGCAGTGTCTAAGGATCCATCTTGCCTTAACCAGGGCTCACTAAGAGTAATAGCTACAATTGTCTTATAGCACTGGAATTTTGTGACTCAGGGAGGAAGTCTGGAGAGTACAGTAGAACAAAAAAAACAAAAAACAAAGAAAACTGGATGCAAGCTGAAGTGATGACACAGGTTTTGGTAACAAGTTGCTGAATGGAACACACAGGGAAGCACAGAGGTACTGGGATACAGGTTACTGACTGGAATACACAGGAAGTCATAGAGGTTAAAAAAGAATGGATGCTGGCTGGAACGCACAAGGAAGTCACAGGTAAAGATATACTGACTACAGTTTGGAGTGCATAGAGAATCACTCAGTTGCTGGGATGCACATTGTTGTCTGGAATAAACTGGAAAAATGTACCCGCGCTGAAAACAAAACAAGTAGCAGCTGTACACTTTACCCAGATACCAGGCACAACAACAATCGATAATTAAAGGGCAGCGCTGAAATTAATTAAAGTGCAATCACACAATATATGAAAAATATTCCAATAAAGTGCTATAAGTGCAACCAATAAATATCTTAAATACATGTGCATGAAACGTAAATGCATGTGACAATAAGTATTCCATAGAGATGGATAGCAATAATTAAAAATTCATATAAGACTAAAGTCCATTGGTAAAAGTTCATAGGAGAGAGATGTGCTGAAAGATGATGTTCAGACACCCAGTGGTGTGACGCCCAACACCAAAGGTAAAAATGGAAGCTTACCAGAAAGCCAGCGACCCCCCTTACTCAGGGAGGTCAGACAGCGCTTAATCAGATCTATGATCTACTAGAGGAAGGCACGGATATCCTCTCCTGGTGGCAACCAAGCAGCATATGCCGGAAGATTCACAGCAATCCAAGGAGCAATTTTCAAAGGAGCAGGGACTTCAATACCGGAGTATATATGAAACAAAGAAGCTCCACATGGTATAGCACTGCAACAGTATTATATTTAGTAAAAAGTAATACACTTACATGTGGTTAGAAATCACAAGCTCATAGCATCCAAACAAATACAGTCCCTTGAGTAAAATGGCCAGATAGCGATTGCGTATGCAAAATAGCGTGTGTATGTGTCCGACCTGATGATCGTTTTGTCATAAATGCTATCAACAGGGGTACCCCTGATGATGTCATTTATGATGAAACAACCATTATTTGCCTCTCACCCCTGGATTATGTTTATGGCGAGGAATCTTATAGTGATTATCATTACAAATCATCTGATGTTTTCCTGAGGCTTGAAGGGTCCTGAAAAAGTGGAGTGCCCTGCAAAATGTGTAGATCACTGTCTTCAGTGTACCCTCAATTGTGCTTTCTGTACTGCATTTTAAGGCTACTCTTTCAATGTATGCCATTTGGCAGTTTTCAAATGATGCTTCTGTAATAACATAGTTTGCTGTTATTTGAATTTCACTATTGGAGGCAAATTAAAGCCCCAACTATTATTCTTTATAGATATAGTGGTTCCTTTGGGGATGATGCAATATGCTTTTTGTTTAACACTCCATCCTTATATAAATGTATTTACAATGGGAATCACACAACTTATGGATGCAGGTTGGAATACACTGGAAGTCATAGAGGAACATAGTAGTCAGGAAAACTGGGGACACTGGAAACATGCAGGGGTCACAGAGGATCACTCAAGACACACTCAGAAAGCCACACAGAGGGATCCGCAGCTAGTGAGCTGATGCTTTTTCTTGAATGCCAAACAACACACAAACCCACCTTTTAAGATATATTCTGATCATACATTAGCACTAATAGCTACTGGTTGGCCGCATGCCCATGGCCATGTACAGGAGAGAGGACCTGACACTGGAACATGGCACAGGTAGGTGTGACATTATTACCTTTTTATGGGGCTTCCCTACTTGCTAACATCTTGGATTCAACACCAACCAAAGGTAAAATCTTCTCAGCAGGAGAGGGGCTGAGACATCTTAATCAGAAACCCAGGGCATTTCTTCAGCATCAAAGCCTTTCCAGCCAATTGGATATTGGAGCATCCTGTGGGAGATTTGGGAATCCAGGATCTGATGGATTTCATATTCTTAAGATGAGTTGGCAGATGGAACAGCCATGGAAGAAGAATAAGAAAACTTGTTCAGGACTAATGGTTTAAAGAGTGATGCATGAAAGTAGTTAGGAATCTTTAGGGGCTGGGGAAGACCCGGCTGTCATGGTGCATGTTGGCACCAATGACAAAGTTAGAGGTAGGTGGAGTGTCCTAAAAAAAGATTTCAGGGACCTAGGAGCAAAGTTGAAGATTAGGACCTCCAAGGTAGTATTTTCAGAAATACTACCGGTACCTCGAGCCACACCAGAGAGGCAGCGGGAGATTAGGGAAGTTAACAAGTGGCTGAGGAGCTGGTGTAGAAAGGAGGGCTTTGGGTTCCTGGAGAACTGGGCCGATTTCTCAATCGGTTACGAGCTCTATAGGAAGGATGGGCTGCACCTGAATGGGGAAGGTGCAGACCAGCTGGGAATTAGGATGGTCAAAAAGTTAGAGGGGCTTTTAAACTAGGCAACGGGGGGGGGGAGGGTCCAGACTTAGAAATAGCCAGTGTGGAACAGAGTTCAGGGGGTAGTATT
>BLSH010132344.1:158504-176096 GCA_018402905.1 Glandirana rugosa | reverse complement strand
TAGTATAGGGGAGAGTTCGCAGAAAAGAGGTCTCTCTTGTACAAGTCACGGACATTAGAAAGGAGTATTGAATCCAGGAGATTAGGGAATTGATCGAAACAACGGGAAGAGACTTGGGAAAGGTTATGGTCCTGCAGGAAGAACTCCTGGCCACGGGTCTTGACCTGCCGTATGAGGTCCACGCCGGAGTGATCCCTGAACATGTTACCCTCTTAATAACTAAATAGGGACTTCAATTAGGGAAAAAACTACGTACGGTTGTGAAACAATCGAAACGAACGTCGTCGAACCGTAACGTACGGTGAAGAAAAGATAATGCATTTGGGTACCAAGAACATGAACGCAAATTACTCACTAGGGGGAGAGCCCCTGGGGGAATCAAGGATGGAAAAAGACCTAGGGGTCCTAGTGGAGAACAGGTTAAGAAGTGGCATGCAATGCCAAGCTGCTGCAAGCAAAGCTAACAAAGTGTTGGCATGCATCAAAAAAGGGATTAACTTCAGGGATAAATCAATAATTCTCCCATTGTACAAGTCCCTAGTGAGGCCGCACCTGGAGTATGCCGTCCAGTTCTGGGCACCGGTCCTCAAGAAGGACGTCCTGGTATTGGAAAGGGTTCAGAGAAGGGCAACAAAGCTAGTTAAGGGATTAGAGGACCTAAGTTATGAGGAAAGATTACAGGCACTGAACATGTTCTCTCTGGAGAAAAGACGCTTGAGAGGGGATATGATTTCAATGTACAAATACTGGACTGGTGACCCCGCTATAGGGGCAATACTATTCAGCGCAAGGGAAAACAAGAAAACACGTGGCCATTCACTAAGAATGAAAGAAAGGCGTTTTAACCTTAAGATGCGTAGGGGTTTCTTTACGGTAAGAGCAGTGCGAATGCGGAATTCGCTTCCAGAAACAGTGGTTTCTGCTGGTAGTATAGATAATTTAAAAAAAGTATTAGATGCACACCTAAGGGACCACAACATTGGGGGATATACAACGTATTACTGACATAAAAAAACACACACATGGGTTGGACTTGATGGACTTGTGTCTTTTTCCAGCCACACTGACTATGTAACTATGTAACTATGTAACTATGTGTGAGAGCAAACAGAGTTAGTATCAAACTGGATTGACTTTGGCAGTGATGATACATGATGGTGATGATGTAACATGTAGCTAATTTCATAAAAGGACCCTTAAATTGGGTATTCATTATATTCAGTATATCATTATGAGCCAAACATGGTCCCTGGGTTGAAGGACTGGAGCCTTTCATTGATGACAGGCAGACAGTTTCTTGTGTCTTGAGGCTGATAGCTGAAGTTGATTCTGGACTTGGGACCAGATTCGATTCATATTCTTTACAAAGCATTCAGGGCAGGGGTTTTCCAAAGTACAAGGCATCAGCAGGGGAATATGTTTTTACAATAAACAACGAACAATGTAAAATCCTGGATACCAACATTAAGATGATTGTTATGGGTAAACTCTGCTCACGGCAGAAGGGCAACCCAGTAATCCTGATAGGCAGACACAAAATTTCTCAAAAACTGATTTATTCTCTTGGTCATTCGTTGAATTGTTGATGGCAAGCTGAGGAAAACTGTAAGGATTAATCCATGGATTTACAGGAACCCTTCAAGAATCCTGAAGTAAGTTGGACCTCATGGTCAGACACTATATTAGCTGACATTCCAGTCATTAACATTCCATGGAATCTAAAAACCTCCCACATAAATAATGGCACCAAATCTGCTGCCAAAGGCAGTGAAGATAGAGGTACATAATGGGACATTTTGGAGAATCAATTCAAAACTATCCAAAGCATGGTACATCCCTCAGATGGAGGCGGATATTTAATCTACGTCTACAGCGATATGGCACCAGGATTCTTAAGGAACAGGTATTGGTAGAAAGGGCCCTACAAGAGCTTGAGTGGGAGATTTAGTCTGCCCACAGAATGGACATACTTTAGCATGCTCTTCCACATCTTTGCAGAGACAAGGTCACTAAAACAAATGCATTGGAAAAAGAGGGTACAGTCCCTGGAAATGCATCATACACGTCCCCTCTACCGACATCATCAGGGCAGTTTGACAGCTATAATCCTTGTGTGCGGCCCAGAATGTTGGCACCACCGTTTACATCCCTGGCTGGTTGACAACCTGTCATCCCTGGTCTCTTGCTTGCTCGGTGATGCTCACAAGCCCACATTGTCTGCAGTTGCCTGTTCTCTGATGTCTCACATCTATGCTGATTAATGATAACCATAAGGTAAGTGTGATGCTTGTTTTAATAAAGTTGTTTTTGTCTAGTACTTACCTCCACTCCCTGGTTTTCATTTTCTTTGGTCTATCAATTAGGGTGGCATTGACAAAATCGCCAGCTGCACTGGAGTCAATGGATGCTTCCACTGGGGCTATAGAAATGAGAAAGTGCAGCTTCACTGAAATAGAAGGACACTGAGAAGAGGGGTGTGAATAATGCCCTAATGTGCTCCCCTCAAGAAACACTAGACTTGGGAGGTTCCTAGCCACTATGGACATTGCTTCAAGAAATATCCTTTTTGGCCACTATAGATGCAGAGACCCTGAGACAGGCATAGAGTTCTTTCCTAAGAGGTAACACAAGAATAGTTTAGTCCCATGGGCTCCTCCTGAAGTGGAGGAGTGGGAAACTTGAAGGTTTAAGTGGGTTTTGGAAGTTAGGAGCCATGTGAGAAACAAAAGCCTTGCTTGACAAGCCCTTTCTTGGGTTCATTCTTGGAAGTGTATGTCAATCTGAATGGCCTTGGGAGAATAAATCATCCAAGTTGGTGGGAATTTCTCTTCTTTCAGAAGGTGGCCATGAGAGCATTGTTGTTCCAAGACAGCTCTGCAGCAAGTGTGCAAAATTGGATGACATACTGCCCTACTGTGTAGCTGTTCTGATGCAGCTGAAGAGGAGCACTTGCTCTGAAAAAGGCTTGAGTGGGCTTGTCAAAGACTTGCTCCTGAAGAGCACAAGGAATGCTGCAATACTGTGGGTCATAGGATCAAGTTTCACTCAGAGTGCAGCAGCCCAGGCCAGGGTGTCTCCAGAGAACAAGGACATGATATAAGCCACCATAGTATGGTTGGTAAGGTAATTTTGCAGATTTGGTTCAAAGCAAATGTTACACCAATTAACAAGTCAGGTCTTAGGATCTCTGAGAGAGCAAGGAGATGGAGGCAAGTTAATAGAGGCACTGGCTGCTGGGCAGGAGGGTGCTACAGCAATGAAGCCTTGGATTTGATCCAGACTTTGGAGGAGATGCTCAGCAAGATCCACTGATTACTGTGGTGCTTTGGATAAGGGGATTCAAGCAAACTTGGTTCGAGCAAATGGATGGAAAATTCACTAGGGACAGACAGGCTGATCAGGACTTGGTAGCAGCAACTGGGGTTAGGCTGTAGTGTAGGACGCAGAAAGCCTTGCAGAGTCACAGAGAGGCAAAGGAAACTGCAGAGACTGGATACTCAATGACATTGAAGTAAATGAAGTAGGCATGTCAGCTTGTTTAGTAAAAGTGAGAGCCCTTGGGAGGGCCAAGGTGCAGGGTCTAAGGATGTTATGCTCACTAGTAGGGTTCACACTGGAAGTCTGAAAAATCTTCATCAGACTAACCCTGCAAGGGGTGATGGGTTTGCTGCTAACAAACTCCCAGGTTGTGGCCCTTGGACTTACTCAAGTAGACAACTACTTCAGACTGTACAGATATACAGGGGCAACTCATTTGTAGCACTGGGGTGCTGGGCTCACTATGAGTAATAGCAACAAGCCTCTTGTAGCACTGGAATACTGAGCTTAGAAGGGAAGTCTGGAGAGTACAGAAGTCACACAAGTGAAGGGGGAATGGATGCAGTAAATGGAATGTAAAGAGAATTATACAGGTGTTAGGATGCAAGTTGCTGGCTGAAATGACAAGGAAAAATAAAGGTAGTGGTTGCAGGTTGAAGGTTGACGTGCACTGGGAATCATAGAGTAACTCTGGAGTCAGGAACTGGGGACACTGTGAACATTCAGGGCATACATGCTCAGAACGTCACTGGCAGACACAGGAGGCTATCAACTAGTGAGATGACGTTTGGCTCAAATGCCAAGCAACACATGTGCTGGCTTTTAAAATTGAGTCTGGCCACTGACTGAAGCACCGGCAGCCACTGATTTGCTGCATGCCAAAAACCTCATAAAGATAAGAAGACCTGTGCTGGAACATGGCACAGAGGAAGTATGATTTTATGTGAAAGCCAATCTGTCAGGAATTAACTGACCTGTCTAGTAAGTACATTTCACTTGGCATCAGTAGAGGTCATTCATGAACTCCTAGATTGTATTCTTATTCCGGGGCAGTGAAGCTGAACCTATTTCGTTTTGCTGGTGACAGCAAGAAATGTACTTTTGAGGTATTTTAGTTATTACATCTTTCGCACAAGGTTCTCACATCTAACATTTTATTACTTGGTGAATGTTACACTGTTATTGTTTCAGCCTCCTATGTCCTCATTTTTTACTGCAATACAAAAAAGTAACTAACTATGTTACGTAAATATAGTATTATTAAAACAAGGCTGATTCCTCTATTAAATGTTTTTTTCAGTCCAAAAAACAATTAGTGAGTCTGTCTGATTTATTCAGTCTAAAGAGAGCTTATAGCAGGCATCCTCAAACTACGGCCCTCCAGCTGTTGCGGAACTACACATCCCATGAGGCTTTGTAAAACTCTGACATTCACAGACATGACTAGGCATGATGGAAATTGTAGTTCCTGAACAACTGGAGGGCCATAGTTTGAGAACCCCTGGCTTATAGCTTGTGACTTGAAGAACAATAATCAACAAGTGGTGTAGATTTACTAAAATTGGTGCGCTAAGAATCTGGTGCAGCTGTGCATGGTAGCCAGTCAGCTTCCAACTTCATCCCATTCAATTAAGCTTTGGCAATACATCCTTGAAACTGATTGTTTTTTATGCAGAGCTGCACCAGATTTTGCACTCTCCAGTTTTAGTAAATAAACCCCAGTGTGTGCAGTATCAACGTAATGCCTACCCTTTATTAATATATAATTTGTGACAACTTTACCTTTATTTCAACTTCTTTTATCACCCTTATTAACATATATATATATATTAATATTTATATCACAATGAATTAAAAATAGTTGTACATCACAACATTATAAAGTGTAATTACAGGGCAGTACCAGCACAAGCTTTATCCAAATTACGTGACAAAGATAAAAGGATTGGAGAGGCATGCTTTATATAACGTAAATCCAATGATAGGCATAAACATTTGTTTACAATGTGGAGACTGCTAATTAAACTTTACTTAGTAATGCACAACTTGTCAGTTATAAATGTCAACTACAATAGCAGAGAATCAGCTTTGTATATATAATCTGTTATACATCACATAGATATCTATGAATTCTTATAGATCATGCAACATGCTATTTTTTTCACATTTAAACTAAAATGCCTATTATTTAACCTATACTTAAGATATATTTTTTGCCATATTTCTTAATGACATGATAGAGAAAGTGTTTCTAACAAGTCGTGATAGCGGCACATGTGTGTCCAATATAATAGGCTATTTAGAGTGTAAATAATGTTTTTGTAAATTTTAAACACAGCTGCCCAGTTTGACCTAAAGTTCTACTTGCTACATTAATTGTGAGCAGCTGCAGTATTATAAACACTTTGACACATGTAAGACTTCAATGGCTTATTCAATTTTTAAATGGAACTGCTAATCAGATACATTAGGATATAGTACTTACCGTTCCTTTAATGATAAACAGAAATCAATTAATGAAAGTAATGCAAGTAGTGTATATAATACATGGTACAATGCTTGGAAAATGAAGTAGCTAAGTGTGCTGGTCAAGATAGTGTACAGCAAAAGGATGCAATAGCTTTCTTCATGTGATCTTTAAAGGAGTTGTAAAGGCAGAAGGTTTTTTTTATCTTAATGCATTCTATGCATTGCAATAAAAAAAATCCTCTGTGTGTAGCAGCCTCCCCAGCTCCCCCTAACTACTTACCTGAACCCCTTCTTTCTCCAGCGATGTTCACGATTCCCTCAGCCATCCAGGACACTCCTCCTGATTGGCTGAAATACAGCAGCGGCGCCATTGGCTCCCACGGCTGTCAATCCAAGTCTGCCAGCCAATCAGGGGAGAGAGGGGGCAGAGCCAGGTCAGGGCATCATGTCTGAATGGGCACACAGAGCTCTCACTTGGCTCAGGTGCCCTCTGTAGCAAGCTGCTGGTTGAGGGGGCACTCATAGGAAGAGGGGCCAGGTGAGCCGAAGAGGAACCCTTAGAAGAGGAGGATCCGGGCTGCTCTGTGCAAAACCAACTGCATAGAGCAGGTAAGTATAACTTGTTTGTTATTTTAAAAAAATAAATAAAACAAGACTTTACAATCACTTTAACCACTTCCAGACTGAGCCTCTTTTTGGAGTTCGGTGTTAAAACCATTTTTTTGCTATAAAATGACTTAGAACACCCAAACATTATACTTTTTTTCTAAAACCCTAGAGAATAAAATGGTCATTGCAAAACTTTATGTCACACCGTATTTGCGCAGCGGTCTTACAAGCGAAATTTTTTTGAAAAAATTCACTTTTTTGAGTTAAAAAATAAGACACCAGTAAAGTTAGCCTAATTTTTTTTCATATTGTGAAAGATAATGTTACGCCGAGTAAATTGATACTCAATATGTCATGCTTCAAAATTGCACCCACTCGTGGAATGGCGACAAACTTTGCAACTTAAAAATCTCCATTGGCGACGTTTAACAATTTCTACAGGTTACCAGTTTTGAGTTACAGAGGAGGTCTAGTGCTAAAATGATTGCTCTTGCTCTAATGATCGCGGTGACACCTTCTGCGCGTGAGCTCGCGGGGACAGGGCACTTTAAATTTTTTTTTTAATTATTTATTTTACTTTTTATTTTTACACTGTCCTTTAAAAAAAGACCACTGTTATTCCTATTACAAGAAATGTAAACATTCCTTGCAATAGAAAAAAAGCATGCAAGGACCTCTTAACCACTTGCCGACCACCCGCCTTGGCTTAATGGCGGCAAAGTGGTCCGCGGCGGCCGCGAGAATGAGTATTGTGAGCACGTGCGCGCCACCAGAGGCATGCTCGCGCACTCACTGTGTTCCAGGGGGGCCAGGGAGCGGGTAGGGCGGACTCGATCTCCGTCAGCTACCCGCGATGGTTCCCCCACAGTGAGAGAATGGAGGTCCATGTATGTAAACACAGATCTCCATTCTGACAGAGGGGGAAGGGATGTGATCACAGGCTTCCTGTATATTCCCCTCCCCCTGCCAGCCCAGCCCCCATACGGTTAGAACACACTGAGGAAACACAGTTAACCCTTAGAGCGCCCCCTCCAGGTTAACCCCTTCACTGCCAATGGCATTTACACAGCAATCAGTGCATTTTCATAGCACTGATCGCTGTATAAATGCCAATGGCCCCACAAAGGTGGTCTGATATGTCCGCCACAATATTGCAGTACCGCTAAAAATCGCAGATCGCCGCCATTACTAGTAAATTATAAAGAAAATAAAAACAAATTCTCATCATTCGTAAACGCAGCAACTTTTGCACAAACCAATCAATAAACGGCGATTGCGATTTTTTTTTTGCCAAAAATATGAGGAAGAATATAAATCGGCCAAAACTGATAAAAAAAATTTTTTTGGGGATTTGTATTTTAGCAAAAAGTAAGAAGTATTGTTTTTTTTTGCAAAATTGTCACTCTTTTTTTGTTTATAGCGGTGATCAGAAATGATGCAGAGGTGATGAAATACCACCAAAAGAAAGCTCTATTTGTGGGAAAAAAAGGATGCAAATTTTGTTGGGGTACAACGTCGCATGACCGCACAATTGTCAGTTAAAGCGACGCAGTGCCGAATCGCAAAAAGTGCTCTGGTCCTAAACTGGGAAATCCTTCCAGGCTGAAGTGGTAAAACATGAGATCTGGGGCCAAAAAGACCTGAAATCTCATATTTACACTTAATTGCAATAAAAAAAAAATAACATTGAAAAAAAAATGTCCCCTTTAAGAGCTATGGGCAGAAGGGACGTGTGACATCACTTCCGCCCTGCAATGCTATGGAGCCGAGTAGGCAACATCTTCAGCTCACTCGGCTTCCAGTGCAGGGGGGGGGGCGGACCCGATCATCTCCGCTGCTACTGGCGGCTACGGTAAGCAGCGGAGATGATGGGAAAACGGCGGAAGGGGGAACACCTCTCCCACCACCAATAAAAGTGATCTCACGATGAATCAGCCGCTGAGACCATGTTTGTCACACGCAGAATCACCAGCAGAAAAAAAAATACATAGGTTATGGTAGCTGTCTGCTACCATAACAACGATATTCCACTTCAAAGAACTGCCGTAAAATGACGACGGGCAGTCCGGAAGTGGTTAAGTTGGACTAAATTAGTTTGCCCATTTTTATAAAAAATATAACCTATTATGTTTTATTATATTAAACATGCTATGTTCACTTAACATTAAGCTTTCATGGCTACTTGATAAACTATGGAACTTCAATACAAAGCTATGTTGGCTGGTGCATATTACCTCCTGCTGCCTGATTTTTTTGCTGCTTTTAGTAACCAGCTATCTTTGTATGTAAAGAATATGGGTTGTCTACTGAAGCTTGCATTGTGGGGATCTGTATTTTCATAAAATGCCATTCATTGCTGAGCCTCAAAAATGTTTGACTTTTTAAAAAAAGCATTAAGAATTACTTTAAAACCAACATTTTTGAGCAATTTGGTACTATTAATAATGTATATAAAAGTTGTGATGTATTTACAATAAAATGGATGTCTTTGTTTAAACAAAAAATAGCTTTATCACTGAAATAATTTCTCTCCTTGACAGGAATATTTAGATGTCCTTGGAAGACCAATGGTTTTGGCGAGAGACAAAGCAAAACAAGTACAGTGGACTAATGTTTATTTGGATGCTTTGGTAAGAGCAGAATACATTCTAAAAATGTACAGAGGATAGAGTTAATGTATGGATAAAATGCAACATGGCGTAATCACAGACCATATGCGAATGAAGAAATAGTGTCTAATGTCTGTTGTAAGCAATTATGTCCCTAAATATACTGTACCAGTACAGCTTGTACATAGGCCTTTTTTCTCTTGTGATATAATTTTTATTCAAGTTTTAACAGGTTTTAAGGAGTTTGAGTAAGACACATGTTATATAGAAATAACCTGAAGAAACAGGTTCAGACATATGAAAGAAAAATGTGCAAAACATAGCAGGGACAGTATTATTTTTCATATTTGCACTGACCATAAGATTAGGGGTTCATATGGCATCATTCTTGAAACTTTAACTTGTAAACCAACTGATTCTGGCATTTAATAATCAAACAACAAAACATGCAAAAATTCTATAGGGTGGTATTTTTCTATATACTATGCTTAGGTAAGGTGTGGTGATTGGGGAAAATTAAGGTTTTTGGGCAATGAGAAGGTATAGGCCATAATATAAATGCATATGCCTTGTAATATATAAAATGTAATATTTACATATACTGTATATATATATATATATATTCTCCAGATTCCCTAGAAAAGCTATTGTCCAATTTTTTTCTATAGATAGTGAAGAACAGAAAAATTATACTATAACAAATCTTTTTCAATTCCTTTGTTTTCTGCTGATTCCTTTTTCTGGATGTTGGTAATGTTTTCAAGCCTTTCTGATATAAGATACAGCCATTTCTTATCTTTCTGGTCTTTGTACCGGACATCCTAGTATTTGGTAGCATTACAAAAGCATGTATTGTGCTGTTCCCCTGCTCAATTCTAATGCATCACTACGAATGATTGTATCTTTTGCATGTTTCCAAATCTTCCCAGACTTACAGTAAAGTGTCACAGCATGTGCATCTGACACAGGATACAGCGCAGAAAATGCTTAATGGAACAATTTGTTATATCTTCTCCCTTTTAAATGACCAGAAGTTCATTGCCCAGACCTTTTTAGTGAGCATTTTGTTACTGGAAACCTGGAGGATGTTATGTTGAGCTTTATTTGTATTACAGCAGCCCATTAAGCGATATTAAGTGTGCAAGAAGAGACTACTGTTTAAAATATCTGTAGCCCATGTAGGTACATTGTATATATCCATATTTAAATTTCTAGTTTTAGATATCTACTTAGGTCATTGAACTGTAATTACATTTTGTTCTGTTTGCTATGTTGTCATTTTTTACTTCTAACAATTATTGCACTTTTTTCTCCATATTGAAGAGTTATTAATTAAAAGATAACATAATTTTCAAAGGAAAGAAATAAAACTTCATTTTTAGAACTACAGTATAATTTGTCTATGCCATCTCTATATTACATGCAAAAGAGCACACTTAATAGAATACCTTTATATTTGTAATATATAGACAACTATCTTTTTGTGTAAATATATGTGGCTGTGTTATTTACATACAAGTACTGTAAAAAACATAAAAAAAACCCCCCAGAAAACTAAATGCTGTATATAGGGCTAACTCTTTATTGACTTTACTTTTCTTCACTATTATTGGGGGTGGACATATAAATGTAAATTTCACGAGTCAGTCAATCAGATCTAGAAGCCATCAAACATGTTTATTGAGCCAAGTTAGTGCCTAACTGTATACATCTCAATGATTGTACAGAAAAAATACATGATTTTTTTTTAAGATAAAGTTTATTCAGTTTTTCCAAAAGAAATACAAAACTGTGTACAGTCAGCTATGATACATCAGAGTTGACATAAAGAGTAGAAATTACAAAAGGAGAGATCTTCACAAGGCAGGTTGCAACATGTGGCAATACCCCCCAATAGGGGAGACTGTCCTTTAGTCAGGATATAGCCTAAATTTTAGATTGACTAGATCGTGTCCGGGCCCAGCATCTCTGAAAAGAAATCACAAGAGGCGGTGAACCTGGGCCATCCGTACCCCCCCAGAAGAGCGGCAAAGTTAGTCCCTCAGGTGGTATCCTCCCCTTGCATCCCTCCAGCCACCTCCACCCCCCCCCCCCAGCCAGGAGGTAGGGGGGGCCCTGAACCCTTCTCCAGAGTCAGCTGCCAAGCCTTGACCCAGGGATCCCAGATTTTACCAAATTTTTTGGGGCAGTTTCGGCCTAGATAGGTCAGTTTATACATCGGGAGTGCTGCGTTAACCAGGGACTTCCACAGCTGTACCATGGACGGATGCGGTTGATTCCACTGCAGAAGGATTGCTTTCCTAGCATAAAAGGCTGCATAGAAAACATATAATTTTTTGGCCTGGGGCATGTCCAAGTTATCACAGATACCCAATAGTAGGGGGATCGGGCTGCATGGAACCACCACCCTCCCAACTCTATTTATATCTCCTACGACTGACTGCCAGTACACCTGTATGTGAGGACAAGGCCAGACGACATGGAAGAAATCGACGCTATTGGTTCTACATCTTGGACAGGTTGATGGCCTATCGAAGTAAATGTCCGCCAAGCGGCTGGAGAGTAATAGACCCTATGGAGGAATTTAAGTTGAACAAATCTGTCTTTCGCTGAAATCATCAAAGGGAGATACTGTTGTATCCCCTCCTCCCTATCGTCATCCCCGAGTGAGGGGATGTCCGTCTGCCATTTGGAGACCCTAGTTGTGTCCAGGGTGGAAAGTATTGCATACAGTGTAGACATGACTTTGTCAGTTTCCGGGGACCTTAGCACCCTCTCCACCTCGGACATCTCCAACATGGGCGGGGAGGAGAACTGAGCCCCATAGGCATGCCTCAGTTGGATATAGCGGAAGAACATTTGATTCGGCAGGTTCCACCTTCTCTTTAAATTGTCAAAGCTTTGCAATTCTCCCTGAGAAATAATGTCCTCCAGCCTCCTGACCCCTTTACTGGCCCACACCACCGAGTCCAGAATGGTTTGGAAATGCAGCAGCCTTGGGTTGCCCCACAGCGGAGTGTGTGGGGACCAAGTATTAGGTTTCTGGACTCGGAGGGACACCGTGTCCCACACCTTCAGAGTGGCAGTCATAGAAGGGGTGATTTTAGGGCTGGATCTTGATCCCCTAATACTAAATTGCGGAGTTCCGAGTAGGATCCCAGAATTGCTGCTTCCAGGGTGGCCGCAGGGTTGACCGGCTCCTCCAACAGCCACCATTTGACCATCACCAGAACCGCCGCCCAGTAGTATTTAAGAAATGAGGGCAGGGCCAGTCTGCCCATCGTAATGGGCAGCTGAAGTGTGCCCCTGGCCATCCTGGGAGTGGATCCCTTCCAGATAAATGAGGTAACTATACTATCAAGTCATTTAAAAAAACTATTGGAAAAAAAAAGAAAAAAAAAAACCTATTGGGTATAGGTACTGGGGCGTTACGGAAAAGATACGTGAATTTCGGGAGCACCGACATCTTAATTAAATTAACCCTGCCTACCGGCGATAGGGGCAGGGATCTCCAGGTCGTGCATCTCTGCGTTAACTGAGAGACAACCGGGGTCAGGTTCAGGGGGATAAATTGCGTGAGGTCTCGATGGATTTCCATCTCCAAGTATCGGAACTGATCTACCTGCTTCGAGGGAGTGTCAGTTTGGAGGGGCTGCGTAGATGCACGTAGGGGGAAAAGAACTGATTTCCCCCAATTTATATAGATACTCGAGAAAGTCCCAAACCTATCTATTAGTGTCAGGGCTGCTCTCAGGGACGTAGCTTCATCCGACAAATATAACAGAGTGTCATCCGCATAGAGTGATATCTTTTCATGGATCGGGCCCAGGAGAATCCCAGAGACCTCAGGGGAGGAGCGTAGAAGGATTGGCATAGGTTCAATCGCCAGGGCAAAAAGTCTCGGTGAGGGAGCACCCCGGCCGAGTTCCCCTATGCAGAGAGATTGGGGGCGAGAGGGTGGCACCGTACGGACCCTTGCTGTCGGAGACCTGTACACCGCCTCTACCCAGGAAATGAATCGGGGACCAATTCCGAACTGGCGCAGGACCTCCCAAAGATAGATCCATTCCACTGAATCAAACGATTTTTCAGCGTCAAGGGAGGCCACTGCGCCAGCACCCGACCCATCCCCCGCTGCCGAAAAGACCACGTACAATCTACCAATATTGATGTCTGTACCCTTACCCGGCATGAAGCCCATTTGGTCTTCGTGGACCAGGGAGAGTATAACCTCATTGAGTCATTTAGCCAGTATCATAGTGAGAATATTAAGCAACGAGGAACATAGCTGGGGGTCCTTTCCAGGCTTAGGTATGACTACAATAACTGCCTGAGCCATTGGGGGGCTCCTTCCTTTAGGGTGTCGGTCAACATAGAGAGCATCCTGGGTGCTAACTCCTCCATATACTGTTTATAGAACTCGGGGGGATCCATCCACCCCAGAAGTCTTCCCCGATTGCATGGAACTTATTGCCCCTTGCAACTCCTCAACTGTAATGGGCCTTTCCAGATGCTCCCTCTCAGACCGAGAAAGAACAGGAAAGCTAACCTGGTCAAGAAAGTCGGCCAGCTCCTCCAGAGAGTACTGAGCCCTGGATGTATATAGTCCTGCATAGTAGGACTATGGGACCCCTGGGAGCCTGTGTGTTCCAAACAAGCAAAGCGGAGGGCCCCCATACAGGAGGCAAGGCCCCATTCACCTCCACCAGAGAGCTCAGAGACCACGGGGTATCTCAGTCAAGAAGCCCTGCCCGATCAGCGTCCACCTCCAGGGGGCCCCGGTATCCCAGGGCTCAGATTGCCCCCGGCCCCCGGTCTAAGGCCTTCCCAGGCCACCGGAGTGTCTCTGCAGATACGCCGGAGGGTCAGAGCCGCTGGGCCCCGGGGATCAGAGTCATGGCTGCAAGCAGTAAGGGATCATGGCCATTGCTAAACCTAATGGGGACATTGCATGGTAACTAGTTGGCCCTTGGCAGGGACTCAAGCCAGAGCATGGCGTCCTCTGGGGAGGTAAAATATCTTGTAGACTCACCGTCCACCACCCGCAGCCACGCCGGGAACAGAATGCTGTACTTCATACCTCGGATGCACATCTGGGCCTTGACATGATCAAACGAACGGTGGAGGCTCTGAGTTTTAACGGCGTAATCCAGGAAAATCATTATCTTGGCGTTGTCATGGCGCAGCTCCTCCACCGGTCTCGCCTCCCGCAGGACCAGGTCACAGCCCCGAAAATTAAGCAGCCAAAATATGAATGTTCATGGTGGTGCTCCGATGGGGCCACGGGTTGCCAACATCCTATGGGCTCTCTCGACCATGAGTTGTTGGGAGAAGGGTGCCTGCGGGAAGAGTGTGCGCAGTAGCTGTTCCGTGAAGGCCGGGGGATCTCGACCTTCGGCGCCCTCCAGCAGGCCCACCACCCACAGATTATTCCTGCGATTCCTGTTTTCTTGATCCTCAGTGTGGGACTCCAAGGCCCTCATCTTGACCCGGAGCGTGTGCAGGGAAGTTTGATGGTCACAGGTCAAGTCCTCCACCTCGCCAATGCGCCACTCGGCCTCTGTAAGTCTACCCCGGAAGGTGTCCATATCCCGACGGACAAGTCCAAGCTCCGTCTGCATGAGGTCAATTTTAGCCGTGAGTGAGGATTAGCACCCCATGATAGCCTGCATGAGGGTCTGAAATTGTTCATTGCCCAGCTGTGATGTTTCGGCCTGGTCCGTTTGGGACGCCATGTTGGTGCAGCGAGCCGCGTGGCTGTCTGGAGGTTGCAGAGGGGAGGACTTTGGCGCCGTTTGTTTCCTGCAGTTCGTCCTGGAGTTGCCTTTTCTCTATTTTCTATGTATATAAGGGGTCGATGGAGTGTTTTGGTGGCCAAAGTCTTGGTGGTCTCCAGGGAAAATGTACAGGGCTGAAGTGAGAAGTACAGTTTGCAGGCATTTCTGAACGCCCGTAACTTCCTGCAGTCTCCTGAGAAATGTTCAGGCATGGGGACCCAGAGTTCGGGTGGCAGTGCCACAAGAGTGTGGGCAGCAGTTGCTGGTGCAGTCTCAAGTGCCATGGGCGCAGAGAGCTCTTGCATTTGCTCCTTGAGCTGTGCGTAGCCCTCTTGTAGGCCCTTCACGGCTTGTGTAAGGCCGGCCAGGTGCTGGCATAGTTCATCCATAGGGGAGGGTCCCCGCACAGACTCTGTCATGGCTGTCTGTTACTGTCACAATCCTGGCGGTGGAGTCTGGTTCGTGCGGGGAGCAACCTCTCTTACAACCCTTGTTCCAGAACCCCTGGTAGAGCAGACAGGGAGTGCTGGAGCACACTGGAGCACAAGGGCTGGATTGGACACAGATGATGGTATGATGTCTTCCAGAATTCCGTGCAAGACTGTAGAGTAATGGTTCAGGCTGGGTCGGCAACGTTCAGGCAAAGCGGTACAGAGGGAGCAGGCGGATGAATGGTCAGGCACAGGCGAGGTTCGTCAGCAGGCAGACAGCGAGGTACAAAGGGATCAGGCACAAGGTCTGTTCAGGCAGGAATCACGGGTGGTCAGGTCAAGTCGGGGTCACAGGAACAGGAAGTGTACAGGTTTCAGGTCGCTAGTAAACGCGGGAATTGCTGTAGAACAGACAGCATCTGCTACACGGAGCAGGACGCTTAAATAGACTGTCTGGCGCACAGGCGCGCGTGAACATGCATGGACAGTACGGGATGGCCGGAAACGGCTATTTTCCTGACAGTAAATCTTCTCAGAGGGGACACAGGCTGTAGGGCGGCCGCTTTAAGGGCTATAGTGGACACGCGTGCGTGCCTGTGGTGTGACACCGGAGCCGATGCGTGTGACCGGCAGCCGCAATATCCGCCGGTGACCAGCGATCGCTCCTGAGAGAGACAATGTAAACAGACAGATCTCTGTTCTGTCAGGGAAGTAGAGAGAGATCTGCTGTTCCTAGCAATCAGGAACAGCGTTCTCTCTCTACTCTCTGTCACTACACTGCCCCCACAGTTAGCAACACATCCCTAGGACAGATTAATCCCTTGATCACCCCCTAGTGTTAACCCCTTCCCTGCCAATGACATTTAAACAGTAATCAGTGGCTATTTTTAGTTCTGATCGCTGTATAAATGTCAATGGTCCGGAAAAAGTGTCAAAAGTGTCTGATCTGTCTGCCGCAATGGCAGCCCCGTTAAAAATCGCTGATCTCCGGCATTACTAGTAAAAAAAAATTAATAATAATAATAATAAAAATGCCATAAATATATCCCCTATTTTGTAGACGCTATAACTTATTGGCAAACCAATCAATATTGGCTTATTGCAATTTTTTACCAAAAATATGTAGAACAATACATATTGGCCTAAATTGATGAAGAAATGTTTTTTTTTATTATTATTATTGAATATTTATTTTTATTATAGCAAAAAGTAAAAAGATATTGTCACTCTTTTTTTGTTTATTGCACAAAAAATAAAAACCGCAGAAGGGATCAAATACCACCAAAAGAAAGCTCTATTTGTGGGAAAAAAGGACATCAAATTTGATTGGGTACAGTGTCGCATGACTATGCATTTGTCAGTTAAAGAGACGCAGTGCCGTATCGCAAAAAAAATGGCCTGATCATTAAGGGGGTTAATCCTTCTGGGGCTGAGGTGGTTAAACATGAGATAGTTAGATCTATGTAGATAATTGCCTTAAATACTCATTCTACTGCAGAATTTAAGCCTAAACTTTGATATAGTGCAGTACAGTGGCAGAGAGGGTAACAACTTCTTTTTGCCTTGCAAACTCTCTTATTCTGTGCAACTATTACTTTAAACATACCCAAGTTAATTATGTAGAAGGGTCTGAATTGCTTAGGAGCTGTACAATTCAGGCAGCCATGAATGCAATCTTGGCCTCATTCTTCACAGCAAGGCATCTTAAAAGGACCCTTTCACCAACATATGCAGGTAAATGTACAGTATACTCACTAGAGTTGAGCGAACCCGGACTGTAAAGTTCGGGTCCGTACCGAACTTTGGGGTGTCCGGGACCCGGACCCGGACTTTTCAAAAAAAGTCCGGGTCCGGGGTTCTGGTAATTTTAATGAAAAATCTTAAAAATGCTGTAAAAAAGCCCAGGAAGGTCCTAGAGGTCTGCAAAAGGAAGGAAAATGTGGATAAGGGTGGGACAAGTGCCCTACAAAGAAATGGGGACAGGGAAATAAGTTTAAATATTTAAAAAAAAATAAAAACATAAAAAATGCAAAAATGGAGATCATCTTCAAAATGGGTCTGAAAAGTATTAATTAACATTAGAGGCCATAGAACTGTTCTAAAATCATCTTCAAACTGTGTCAAAAAAGTATAAATAAGCCCGGAGTACCCATATCACTGTTCTGCAAAATGTGTGTATCACTTTAAATGAAACCGGGAATAAGTGAACATCTGTTATGCAAACTTATTTAAAGTCTGTGTGTCACTTTAAATGAAACCGGGAATCAGTGCACATCTTTTATTTACACTTCTTTTTAAAGTCTGTGTCACTTTAAATGTAACCGTCAATCATTGCACATCTGCTATTCACACACATGTGTTCTGCACCAGAACAGATGT
>BLSH010132344.1:146764-157245 GCA_018402905.1 Glandirana rugosa | reverse complement strand
TTGGATCCTCGACAAAAATATCTATCTCGTTACCCGTCTGTTTCCGTCCTGTATCCACCCTCACCGCCCCGAAGTGTCCGCACTAGTACCCACCCCGGATTAGTTCTTTTGTCCGTTTGGACTCCGTTAAGTTTTTGGTCCTTCATTTCAACAGGGGAGTAATTTCCTTCGCGTGTACTCTCGTCCCCTGTTACATCTATAGAGTTGTAGGAATGACGAAAAACGTTTTGTTAGTCGCTGTACAAATTGTCTGACATATCCACGTATTGTATAACTAAAATAGTAAAACTTGAATCAAGAAGAAAGTCCGGGTCTCCATTGATTTCAATGGGGTTCGGGGTCCGGGACAAAGTTCGGGTTCTGCCCGGACCCGAACCCGGACTTTGTCCCGAAGTTCGGCCGAACCAGCAGAACTCGGACTTCTAGAAGTTCGCTCAACTCTAATACTCACATATTCTAGATGCTTACTTGCAACATTTTTTCTTAAAGAAGAACTAAGTTCAAAATGATAAAATCAATATGTTATGCACCTATACAGTCTGTTAAACATGTCGCTGATTGTTTTGCAAAAAGCAGTAAGGATGTTGAGATATCTACATTGTCCCCTGCTCTCATGTGCGCTTCCTTTAATGAGGGGACAACTTTACTTCCTGGTTTTTGAATTGCCTCAGGTTTGCCTGTTTTCTTGATTAGGCCCCACCCATGATCACGCCTGTGAAGCCCCGCCACTCCCACCTATGTCCTGCCTTTGTCTGCCCATTGCTCTATCTATAAAAACAGCTCCTAGGTTGGATTTTGTTCTGTCGGTTTACAAATTACCAGAGGAGAGCAGGCAGGGAGAAGCATACAGATTAATAGACTGATCTGTGTGCAAACTAACCTGTACTGACTTGTGCCTGTTCTACATAGCACACGCCCAGCTATTGATTGGCAGATGGGTGTGTGTTATGTAAAATAGACTGAGCATGATAGGAGGCAGGAGGACTGGGAGATAGACAAGCTATTTCACTGAAAGGAAATGACATCTGAGCTCTGCTCAACTCCTCCCATCATTACTAATACTATACAACAAAGGAGGAATGAATAGGGGATTACAGACCATAGTTGCAGCTATATGGTAGGAAAATAATAATTTCAGTTATTATGTTTATTACCATGTGCAACTTTCAGGTATTTATATGAGATTTACTAAAATATGTATGTTGCCTTTAGTTGTACTTTAACCATTTTTTTCACTTGCAATGTGCCTTTGAACTTGCAACTTAATATTTACAGTCCAGAGGATAGAAGGGAAAGGGGGAACATGATTAAAACCTTTAAATACATCAGGGGGTGACAAAGGTTCAAGAGGGCAGGGTTTTCAATATCAAATCAAGATCAAGAACACGGGGACATGACTTACAGAAGGAAAGTTCAAAACTAATCTTAGAAAGTATTATTTTACTAAAAGGGTAATTGATGCTTGGAATAGATTTCCAACAGAATTGGTAAGTGAGTCAAAAGTGGCTTTAAACATGCCTGGGACAAACATAGATCTATACTCAGACAAAAAAGTTAACAGAAAAAAAAACACAAAAAAGCACATTAAAAAAATGGACAGACTCGATGGGCCACTTGGTCTTTTTTCTGACATCACTTTTCTATGTTTGTATGTTTCAACTACTCCAGAGACAGGTGTTTCCCTAGTACAGCCAAAGTTCCCTCCCATTTTTGCCTTCTCTTCTGGAAGTGTGTGATTATTGTCTATACTGGCCTATTTATGACTACTTTCACCTTTCTACATCAACATGTATGTTTCTGCTGGCCGAAGAATGAAGGGAAATACTATAGCATGTCTCTTGGCAGCTGAGTTTGCTGGGACTGCTAACATCACTTTCAAGATGATGATACCCAGCAACAGTCTCACACATTTTGGAAGGCTACACATAGGAGGCTTTTATGGATAATGACATGGATACAATATATTTATAAACTTATAATGTTATGGAAGATTGTTGGGGAAATTAATGGTCTGGTGGCAGGGTCTACCTAATTCACTAAACATCAATAAAAGTATTACAATTATTATTATACGGGATTTATATAGTGCCAACAGTTTGCACAGTGCTTTACAATATAAACATAGACAGTACAGTTACCATACAATAAAATACAAGAGGGTTAGGAGGGCTTGCTCATAAGAGCTTACAATATAACAAATTATGAAAATGATAGAGTACACTGCACTGCAAGGACCCAGGAGCAATTGAAAGTATTTTGGCATTACTGTACATGAAAGAGATGCAGTCTAGTATAAAGCACCCCTTAAAAAAAATACAATATACAGTATACAAAAAATTGAAAAAACTTAAAAAAAAATTTCTGAACAATAAAGGCATACATTGCAATTTTCATGCAAATGATTTTACTATTATGCATATTATGTTTGTTATGTGTTTTTATCTGCTTAATAAACTAATTTCAGGTCCTCATCAATGGTTAGTAATTCATGTCAGTGCATTGTTTTCTTTGACAACCAGTTACTACATAACGTGGAAATTAATGTCTATAAACAGTAAGTGTATTGTGTTTGAGTGCATTTCTTCTGGTGCTTTCCTCACACATCCCATGGTAGGGCCATTAGACTGTTAGCTCCTTCAGGTTTAGGGACTTCTACTCAGTAAAGCATTTTCTAATAAATACTGGAAATAAATAAATACTAATTGAATCATACTGTATGTTTAACTTTGTTTTCTAATAACTGTAAATTATGAATGTTGTTTTTTCTGATTGCAGGAGTTGGGCCTTGTCATCACTGGTACCTTGCCTGTTTTTAATTTGACAGGGGACCGTAAAGAAAATAAAGTGAGTTGATAGTAAAGTATTTATGTGAATCTTGGCCCTATTTTCGAACAAGTGTTAAAAGACCTGTATACACAGTATTATGATAAAAGCTTTCATATGTTGTCCAAAATTATAACTAGTTACCCACTGATATTATTTTTGTCACAGAAGCTGTCTAGAGTGATATGTAAATGCTCTTGATATTACTCCCTTCCCTGTATAATGCTTATAGGCTGACTAGCATAATTTGTTTTCAATGATAAATGCAGGTGGAATATCTGCTAGGAAATATGTTTGCAATTTCCTGCCAGGATAAATCTCTGCACTAAGCACACATCATTTCAAAGTGGTGAAGCCCTTCTTCTTTATAACTTGCCGATGACATTATACTCCAGAGAAGTGTCATTAATAACAATAAGCATTTTAAGCTCATCTGTGCCAGTTGAGAGACATTTACTTTTATTATCCAGAACTCACTAGTGTTGTATTTATAGTTTATTGCAAGCACATTCAGTGAAGTGAAGACAAGATGATATGTGAGCTACCTGAAAAGACAATAAAGGGACTTTAGATCACCACCCACTTGCATTTGTTCATAAAGTACTGAGCATTCATTTGACTAAGTAAAACGTCAAAAATATGAATAAATTTAACACAAAACCAACAAAAGGAAACTCACTACATCCCATATGCAAGAAAAAAAATTAAGGATCATAAAATACAGCTTTAAAAATTCATGTACAGTAGGTTTGTTATACAGGGTTTAATTTAGGCACATAGGGGCTAGGGATGGGTGAAAGGTTCGGCCCGAGCATGAGTTCAGGCCGAATGTTTGCCTGTTCGGCCGTTCGCCGAACACCCGAATTTGTAGGGTGTTCACCCCAATGAACACCCTGCAATGCACTGTGCGCTGCGCAGTGCGTTCTGTGCCCTGATTGGGCAAAGCTTTGCCCAATCAGGGCACAGTGTAAGCTGGTTGTTAAGGAATGGGGCCAGGAACCCAGCCACAGCGTCCTTAACCACTTCCCGCCCGGCCTATTGACAAATGACGGCTGGGCGGTAGCTCTGTTAATGTGACTGTGTGTCTATTGACGTCCTCAGGATAACCCGCAATTGCACGCCGGTGGAGGCGCGCATTGTGGCGATCGGTGGTGCTGGGGGTCAGTCCATCAGAAGCCTTTTACCATGTGATCAGCTGTGACCAATCACAGCTGGTCACAGTGTAAACAGGAAGAGCCATTTATCGGCTTTTCCTCTACTCAGGTCTGCAGACCTGAGTAGTGGAGAGCCGATCGGCTGCTCTCATGACAGGGGGGTCTGCACTGGATGTTTATCAGTGCTGCCCCCCCTCAGGATCGCCACACTGGACCACCATGGAGCCCGCACAGGACCACCAGGGAGCCCTCCCCAGAGACACCGTAAGGAGGCTGCCCAGGACCACCAGGGAGAAGATCTGGAAGCTGCCCAGGACCACCAGGGAGCCCACACTAGACCACCAGGTAAGGGCATACAGTGCACTGTAGGGATGGCACTGTGCCCATATGTGATGCCTGCCAGTGCCATCCCTAACTGTGCTTTTTTTTTCAGTCATGTACCAGTGCCCACCAGTGCCACCTATCAGTGCCCACCAGTGCCACCTACCAGTGCCACCTATCAGTGCCACTTATCAGTGCCACCTATTAGTGTCAATCAGTGCCCAGTGCCACCTATCAGTGCCCATCAGTGCCGCCTATGAGTGCCCATCAGTGCCGCATATCAGTGCCCATTAGTGCTGCTTATCAGTGCCACCTATCAGTGCCCATCAGTGCTGCATATATGTGCCTCATCATCAGTGCCACCTTATCAGCGCCACCTCATCAGTGCTAATCAGTACAGCCTCATCAGTGCCAGTCAGTGTAACCTCATCAGTGCCCATCAGTGTGGCCACATCAGTGCCCGTCAGGGAAGGAGAAAATTTACTTTTTGTGACAGAAACAAACATTTTCATTCTTTTTTTATTTGTAGCACAAAAAATAAAAACCACAGGGGTGATCAAATACCACCAAAAGAAAGCTCTATTTGAGGGAACAAAATGATAAAAATGTTGTTTGGGTGCAGCATTGCACGACCGTGCAATTCTCATTCACAATGCAACAGTGCTGAAAGCTGAAAATTGGTGTGGGCGGGAAGGGGGGTAAGTGCCTGGTATTGAAGTGGTTCACAACCGATCAGTCATCAGCTATCAATGGGTTTCCCTATTGATAGCTGAATTAAAAAAGTGCCATAAAAGGGGGCTATAAAAAGTAATTGGCCATGAAAGGGGTATGGAAGTCTGGGTCCTGCCTTGGGGGACATGTATCAAAAAAAAAATTGTTTTTTTCAGGAGCAGTGATTTTAATGATGCTTAACCTCCCTGGCGGTATGATTATTTCAGATTTTTGGTGCTGAAAGCGGTACAATTATTTTGCATGAAAATTTGGCTTTTTATATTGTAGGCCTGTAATTCTTAGGAATAACTCACTTAAATCTGTCCAAACAACAGTCTAGTAGACACCCCGGGTATGAAAAAGTTTGAAAAATGAAATCATAAATTATAATATAATAAATAACCAAAAATAATTATCAAAAATAATAATATAATAGTAATAAAATTTATTCAAAAATGTAATCAAACCAAAAATGCAGAAATTTGCTCATTTGCAGAATTGTCGCTGTCGTCACTTTCAGTTTATGATGATAAATTTCCCCAAAAATCAGTATCACTCAATTCTGCAAATGATTCTTATCTACTATCGCTGTTTTCTAGGTGATCAAAAACCACTTTTGACGCAAAGGGACACTTTTTGGTTGCTATGGACATTCTCATGTTTCCAGGCAGAAAGAATGACATTTATTATATAAAAGTGCATGCAGGGCTCTGGGCAAAGCACTGGGGACAAAGGGAATGTGAAATGACTTCATACAGTAATGTAATCTATAAGATTACAGTGTACTGTATGTATACTGTGTGTTTCACTTTTTGAATTTCCCGCCGGTCTCCGTCCCCGTGTGACGCGACGCTCGCAGGGAACGGAGCCCGGCACACAGAGTCATCTGGCGGCGGACACAGCTCGCAGACACGGCGGGGAACATCGCTGGATCCAGGGGACAAGGCGAGTAACATTGCCTGGATCCAGCGATGCAATCCCGAGTGTGGCTCGTGGTTACCGTTCTTGGTACTGAAAATCCACCCCGAGCCACACTCGGGAACACCGCCAGGGAGGTTAAAGTGAAACAATAAAAATTAAAAATTCCTTTAACCATTTCAATACCAGGCACTTAAAACACTTCCCACCCAGACCAATTTTCAGATTTCAGTGCTGTTGCACTTTGAATGACAATTGGGCGGTCGTGCGACGCTGTACCCAAACAAAATTTTTATAATTTTGTTCCCACAAATAGAGCTTTCTTTTGGGGGTATTTGATCACCGCTGCGGTTTTTATTTTTTGCACTACAAATAAAAAAAGACTGAACATTTTGAAAAAAAAAGTTTCTGTCACAAAACTTTGTATAAGTACATGTTCTCCATCACTGATGGGCACTGATGTGGCTACACTGATCGGCACTGATGAGGCTACACTGACGGGCACTGATGAGGCAGTACAGATTGGCACTGATGAGGTGGCAATGATAAGGTGGCACTGATGATGGGGCACATATATGCAGCACTGATGGGCACTAATAGGCGGCACTGATAAGCAGCACTGATGGACACTGATAGGTTGCACTGATATGCGGCACTGATGGGCACTCATAGGCAGCATTGATGGGCACTGATAGGTGGCACTGGGCACTGATAGGCGGCACTGCTGGACACTGATAGGTGGCACTGGTGGGCACTGATACGTGGCACAGGTGGGCACTGATAGGCAAGACTGGTGGGCACTGGTACATGGCACTGGTGGGCACTGGTGCATATAGCACTGTTAGGGATGGCACTGGCAGGCATCACATATGGGCACAGTGCCATCCCTACAGTGCACTATATGCCCCTTACCTGGTAGTCTAGTGTGGGCTCCCTGGTGGTCCCTGGGCGGCCTCCAGATCTTCTCCCTGGTGGTCCATGGGCGGCCTCCTTATGCTGTCCCTGGGGGGGCTCCCTGGTGGTCCTGGTCAGCTCTGTAGTGGTCCAGTGTGGCGATCCTGAGGGTGGCTGCACTGATAAACATTCAGCACAGCCCCCCCATCAGGAGAGCAGCCGATCGACTCTCCACTGCTCAGGTCTGCAGACCTGAGCAGAGGAAAAGCTGATAAACATTTCTTCCTGTTTACTCTGTGATCAGCCATGATTGGTCACGGCTGATGACGTGTAAAAGGCTTCCGATGGAAGCCTTTTACCTCAATCGGTAATGCAGTGGGTCAGACTGACCCACGGCACCACTGAATGCCATGATCCGTGCCCCCGCGGGCGCGCAATCGCGGGTTATCCTGAGGACATCATTAGACGCCCAGTCAGGGAAACAAAGCCACCGCCCGGCCGTCATTTGTCAATAGGCCGGGTGGGAAGTGGTTAAATATCTTGCCTGAGGGGTCCCCTTAGTCTGCCTGTAAAGTGGAGCATCTGTGTGATGCATACAACATGCCACAGCAATAATGACATTTATAAAGGAAAATTGTCATTCAAACTTGCTCGCGACTGTAATGTATTGCCGGCTCCCAGCAATATAGATTTTTTAAAAATTAGAATAATGACGTGGAGTCCCCCCAGTCCATACCAGGCCCTTCGGGTCTGGTATAGATTTTAATGGGCACCACGCACCAAAATTTAAAAAAAAAATGGCGTGGGGGTCCCCCCAAAATCCTTACCAGACCCTTATCCAAGCATGCAGCCTGGAGGTCAGGATGGGGGGGTGAGCGAGCACCCCCCCTCTTGAATGCTACCATGCCACATGTGCTTAACATGGGGAGTGTGCTTTGGGGACAAGGGCCTCTTTCCAACAACCCTAGCCGGTGGTTGTCGGGGTCTGCGGGCGGGGGGCTTATCGGAATCTGGAAGCCCCCTTTAACAAGGGGATACCCAGATCCTGCCCCTCATGTGAATGGGTATCGAGTACATCATACCCCTACCCATTCACCAAAAAGGTGTCACAAAGTTAAAACCACAGGAGACAGTTTTTGACAAATCCTTTATTACAAAAAAAGTGTCCCGCGATGTACATACTTCATCAATCACTCCAGCAGTCAGCATTACATATACACCTCCAGCACACAGTTCAGCCTAAAGACACTTTTTGTGTGATTTAAAGTTGCAGCAACTTCAAAGTAGTTCATGCACTACTTTGGTCCGACTTTCATGCAATTTGAGAGCCATAGACCCCAATGTTAACCCTCAAAAGTTGCATGAAAGTCATGCCTAAATGTTATACAATGCAACAGTTGTGCAACAGTTGTCCATTATCACTGGTCAAAGTCAAACCCGTATTCAAGTTGAACCCATCTAAAGTTGCATTAACATTGCACCAAAGTTGCACTCCAAAGTCGGCGCAACTTTGGAGTCATACAAGTGTGAATAAAGCCTGCTTCTGGGGAAAACTGTGCCATGCATCTGCACCCTTCTGCCTTCTTGAAGGACAAAAATGCTAGGAATTACATGAATGGCTGAGAGGGCAGAAGGGAGTGGTACAACTTTTCTCAGTAGCAGCAGCAGCTGTTAACCTTTAAAGCAGTGCAAGACAACCACTCAGGACAGTATCCATTTGCCCTGAGGTGGCACAACAGGGAAGATTTTTACCAAAAGTAGTTGCCTGTAAATATTGGGATTAACACCATTACACACATTACACATGCCCCCCCCCAAAAAAAAAAAAATCAAAAAAACAAAAAAAAATTAGCTTAAAGGTAAACTGATATTTACTAGTCTAGCATAATCACAGTCTTGGGTTAACCATAAAAGAGAATTGGCAATGTAAAACAGTGCAGTTAGTACACTCTCACAGACAAAGAGAGAGTTAGAGGTGTGTATTCCATGTTTATTTTTAATACTGTTGCACAAAAGAGCTTTGGAAAAACACTAAAAGTGTAGCAATATTTTTGTCAAAAAGTTTATTCTTGTGAGTAGTTTACAGGTTTTATTAAGTAGGTCTCAAGCAACAGATGTCAACTGTAACTGTATATTCTGCTATGAAGACCTGTAGATGTGCACAAAAATAAAGATCTATTAAAACAGATGAAAATGATATTTAAACCATATGAGCCATTGCAATTTTCATAATTCAGTTATAAGTCTATTAGCAATAACTGTCATTTTTTATGTTCCAAATTGGTGTGTTTCTGTAGAAAGGAAAAAAACAATACAGTTTACTATTTTAAGGAATGCTTTGCTATAGATACAATTTACAAATGGTTTTCTGCTATTTGTCCAATTTTTTAGTAAACCTAATTTACATTGCTGGTATACAATCTACTGAAGTTATATTCTTTTTTTGTGGATTATAATAGTAATAATTAAAAAGCAATAGGAAAAAAATAATGATCCAATTAGTGAAGTAGACAGCAGAAGGGAGGGGGTGGAGCCAATTAGATATAAATAGTATTTACTATACATTAATTAAGGGTTAAAACATGTTTTAAATTACAGAAAGAAAAAATCAATATAGAGCTTTGCTGCTATTAAAGTTAGAACTGGATCAGAAAACATGCCTGTGATATGAAGCATAAGACTGTAATAGTATGGTGAACTGTTACACTTTCTATATGGATTATCCTCTGTGACAGCTTATCCTGGCAGAAGCACACACAGTAACATACACTTGTGATGAGGGGAAATATGTTCATCAAAATTCCTTAAATTGTAAACTATACTTAAAGCCAAACATTTCTACTGTGTATTATAAAGTTGAATGTTTTAAAAGCACTGTCAGGCTTTTATTTATCTTTTTGCCAACTGGGGAGAGTGATTCTTTTTGTTTGCAAAATCCAAGTATACCACGTCCACAGCCACCCCTCTGTCTAAGGTTTTACTTACCTCCTCATAAAAAGAAATCAGGTTTGTTTGACAACTTCTGTCTTTCATGAATCCATGCTGTCTGTTGCTTAAAATCTTTTTATCCAACAAGAACTCATCTATGTGGTCTTTTATTAAACTCTCCAGTATCTTCCCAGCTATAGAAGTTAAACTAACAGGTCTATAGTTACTTGGTAAAGACTTTGATCCCTTTTTAAATATGGGCACCGCATTGACCCTACACCAATCCAGTGGTACTATTCCAGTCATTAAGGAGTCCCTAAAAATGAGATACAATGGCTTTGAAATGACAGAGCTCAATTCCTTTAAGGTCCGTGGATGGATGCCATCTGGTCCGGGTGCTGTATCTACCTTTATTCTGTCTAAATACTTCTGGACCATTTCACTTTTGAGCCATTGTGGATCATTTGGGGCTGTTTATTCTAATGACTATTCTTACCGGGATAGAAAGTGATGGAAAAATCAGAATATCATGGTTGTCACTGAAATGAGGTTAGGGAGGACTTGTTCAAGTAAAGAGAAATCTCCCAAATGGACACAAAAAATCTGAAAATCTGAAAGCAGACTAAACTATTACTTACTCTATCAAAAGGTAAAAATGCTGCTTATACACAGTGGGGCTAAAATTGGAGGGTGCAAAATCTGATGCAGTTGTGCATGGTAGCTAATCAGCTT
>BLSH010132344.1:106791-125227 GCA_018402905.1 Glandirana rugosa | reverse complement strand
ACACGGGGGGGGGGGAGGGGTATATATATATATATATATATATATATACACACACACACACACATTTCCTTCCTAAGGTAAAAATGCACCATGCCAGGTAATATTGATCGATTTTATTATTGTTAAAATTTTGTTTCACTTATCATATTCACCAGTTTTTCTTTTGTTTTTCACCTTTATTGCATGCTAATCACCGCATTAAAGTATGGCTTTAAGCAGAACTTTTTTTTTCATTTAGGATAAAGCAAGGGAGGGTTATAACCCCTGTCAGATTTTGTTTTCACCACCCGTGTCCCCATAGGAAGATTTCCCCTCTATTATTTTTCTGGGAACAACACAACATTTGTGAATTTCTTTTACTTTCAATAATAATGGTAAACAAGAAAAATAGAGAGGATGAATCTCCTTAATGGGGAGGGGGGGGGGGCACAGACAGCAATACAAACTGACAAGTGTTCTAATCCCTCTCCACTCTATCCAAAACTGAAAAAAGATTTGCCTTTAGTTATACTTTAAGTGTGAAAGCTTTAAGTACATTTTTGGTGTTTCTCTGCTTTTCCTTACTTTATTTTATGTTTGTTTTTTGCCTTATTTGTCAACCTCTTCATACTGTTTGAATATTAGTGTTGTTTATCTATACTTTAAGTTTCAAATAGTGAATTTATGTTTGTCATTGCATGACTAAGAACAATAGCTGAAGTATACATGTATTCTTATTGTATCTTTCTTTTTCATTCTTTTTGGTTGGAATTGGACATTTCTGTTCTGCATTGGCATTGCTTTTCATGCATGCTTCTTTGGTCTGGGCCTGCTATTCATTATCCATTGCATGTAAGAATCTGCCTTATTTTGCATTGATTATTTTGTTTCATTGCATATTATGTTCTGGTTGGTTTATCCATGTTTACCTATCCATACATGATACAGAAGCGGATCCGAAATCTGAAACTAGTAATGTTTCTAAGTTTTTATTTCTTATTTAGCAGACAGTGTATAAGCTAGAATGACATTATATTGGTCAATAAGACAAATAATACAAACACCTAGTCCAGGGAAGATGGAATTATTGTACAAAATGAACTGTAAGTTTTTCTAAGTCACATTCGGTCTGGAATAGTCAGATGTGTTGACGCTTTGCTGACCATCAGCACCTTCAACATTATTTATAACATTTTAGATGTCATCAGTCTGCAGACTGTCAGTAATTGTACTGACACCTTTGTTCTTTATAGCAATCTCTTTTTTTGTTATAATGTAAAGTTTTAAGCAATCTTAGACATGGTCCACGTGTATCTTGTGATACTGAAAATGCTGTAACTTTCTAGAATGTTTTGCCTTGATTTACGTAAGAGTAAATCAGAAATTAAACAGCTGTACTTATCAAATGTCCCTGTTTACGAAATTTAAACTTTGACTATGCTAAGAAAGCATCTCTGTATATCTCCGCTAAGTACTACTAAACTATGTATTTTATAAACAATGGGCACCAGCCATTTCTTTGCAGATCTTTAATGAGAACATTTTTTCAGAGTCCTAGTCCTTATGAAAAGTAATTTGCGATAATAAGATGGCAAGCAAGCAGAGCTCATAAATGTATTTTCTTTTTGTAATATGATGTGATCATCAACACATGTATATACATAAATTATTAACCTCAAAATCATTTTAACCTGCTGTTCCTTGTTGGGTTTGAGATTACAAAAATATTTATTTGCAAAGTTAGATATCCGAGTGCACAGTTTAATATGATTTAGAAATGAATTTGTCTGTTTCCTGGTTTTTCAAGTGCATGAGAAATTGTCAATATTGTTATATGTGTGAATGTATTTCCATATGAAAAAATAGTACAGAAAAAATGAGATTGCTGTTGGAAATCAGTGCCTTTTACAATATATATTGTATAATTTTTGCTTTTACTATATGACACTATAAATTGTCTCATTGGGGGTTATTTACCTAGGCTGGAGAGTGCAAAATCAGGCTCACTTCTACATAGAACCCAATAATCTTTCAGGTTTTATTGCCAAAGCTTAATTGAACAAGGCAAATCTATCTCTATAGGCAAATCTTACATGTTTTGCTCAGTATTTCTTTCTTACACCCTGGGGGTATAACTTACCTCAAAATGAAGGACAAGTTACTTAATCACCTAACCACTGGGCGCTTAAACTCCCTTCCTAACCGGACCAATTTTCAGCTTTCAGTGCTCTCACAATTTGAGTGACAATTACTCAGTCATACTACACTGTACCCATTTTAAATTTTTGTCTTTTTTTAACACAAATAGAGCTTTCTTTGGTATTTAATCACCACTGGGTTTTTTATTTTTTGCTCTTTAAATGAAAAAAGACTGGAAAGTTTGTAAAAAAAAAGCATTTTTCTTTGTTTCAATTATAAAATTTTGCGTATTATTAATTTTTCTTCATAAATTTTGGCCAAAATGTATACTGCTACATATCTTTGGTAAAAATAACCCAAATCAGTGTATATTATTTGGTCTTTATGAAAGTTATAGAGTCCACGACCTATGGGGCCAATCATTGAAAATTGATCACACCTGATGTACTGATCTCATTTCTTGAGACCCTAACACACCAGGAAAGTAGGAATACCCCCCAAATGACCCCTTTTTAGAAAGTAGACATTTCAAGGTATTTAGTAAGAGGCATGGTTAGTTTTTTGAAGTTGTAATATTTCCCACAATTCTTTGCAAAATGAAGATTTTTTTCCCACAAAATTATCATATTAACAGGTTATTTCTCACGCCCAGCATATGCATACCACAAATTACACCCCAAAACACATTCTGCTACTCCTCCTGAGTATGGCAATACCACATGTGTGAGGCGTTTACACAACTTGGCCACATAGAGAGGCCCAAAATGCAGGGAGCACCATCAGGCATTCTAGGAGCATAAATTGCACATCTCATTTTTCACACTTTTGAAGGTCCTGGAGCACCAGGACAATGGAAAGCCCAACAAATTACCCCATTTTGGAAATTAAACACCCCAACGTATAATCTATGAGGCATAATGAGATGAGATGAGAAAGATATTTCTAAGACACAGCATGTACATAGCAAAAATTACACCTCAAAATATATTCTGCTACTCCTCCTGAGTATGGCGATACCACATGTGTGACACTTTTACACAGCATGGCCACCTACAGAGACCCAACATGTAAGTAGCACCATCAGGCATTCTAGGGACATAAATTACACATCTAATTTGACTACCTATTACACTAGTGGGACGCACTGTAGTGGCATGGATGGGCAGTGTAGTGGCACTGATGGGCACTGTAGTGGCAAGAATGTGTCACGGATGAGAACTGATGTGGTATGGATGAGCATGAATGAGGCATAAATGAGCACGGATGGAGGTGGATGAGCCATGGATGGGGATGACTGAGCACGGATGGGGATGACTGAGCACGGATAGAGATTACTGAGCACAGATGGGGATGGTTGAGCATGGATGGGGATGGTTAAGCACATATGGGGATGACTGAGCACGGATGGGGATGACTGAGCATGGATGGGGATGACTGAGCACAGATGGGGGTGACTGAGCATGGATGAGTATGGCTGGACGCAGATGCATGGATGGGTGGGTGAGCACGGATGCATGGCTGGGCATGGATGGGTGGGTGAGCATGGATGCGTGGCTGAGCACAGATGCATGGCTGAACACGGATGCATGGATGGGTGGGTGAGCACGGATGCATGGCTGGGCATGGATGGGTGGGTGAGTATGGATGCATGGCTGAGCATGGATGCATGGCTGAACACGGATGCATAGCTGAACACGGATGCATGACTGAGCATGGATGGGGATGACTGAGCATGAATGGGGCTGACTGAGCACAGATAGATGGGTGAGCACAGATGGATGGTTGAGCATGGATGCATGGCTGAGCACAGATGGATGGGTGAGCATGGATGGATGGCTAAGCACAGATGGGTGGGTGAGCATGGATGCATGGCTGAGCATGGATGCATGTCTGTGCATGGATGGATGGGTGAGCACAGATTCATGGCTGAACACAGATGCATGGCTGAGCATGCATGGATGGGTGAGCACAGATGGATGGGTGAGCATGGATGCATGGCTGAGCACGGATGGATGGGTGAGCACAAATGGGTGTGTGAGCATGGATGAGGATGGGTGGGTGAGCATGGATGGATGGATGGGTGAGCATGGATTTGGATGGATGGGTGAGCATGGATGGATGGATGGGTGAGCACGGATGAGGATGGATGGATGAGCATGGACGGATGGATGGGTGAGCATGGATGCATGGCTGAGCATGGATGGATGGGTGAGCATGAATGACCTTTGTCCCAAAAAGTGTCAAAAATGTCTGATCTGTCCAGCACCATATCGCAGTCCTGATAAAAATTGCAGATCGCTGCCATTACCAGTAAAAAATAAAAATAATAAAAATACCATAAATCAATTGTCATGGTTTGTAGACGCTATAACGTTTGTGCAACCCAATCAATATGTGCCTATTGCAATTTTTTTTTGCGATTTTTTTTACAAAAATGTGTAGAAGAATACATATTGGCCTAAACTGATGAATACATTTGTTTTATTTATATTTTTTTTGGATATGTATTATAGCAAAAAGTAAAAAAAAAATGTTCTTTTTTCAAAACTGTCACTCTTTTTTTGTTTATAGCGCAAAAAATAAAAACCAAAAAGGGTGATCAAATAACACCAAAAGAAAGCCCTATTTGTGGGGGGAAAAAGGGCGTCAATTTTGTTTGGGTACAACGTCGCACGAGCGCGTAATTGTCAGTTAAATCAATGCAGTGCCATATCGCAAAAAGTGCTCTGGTCAGGAAGGGGGTAAATACTTCCGGGGGCTAAAGTGGTTAAGTACAGCTATGTATTATAAATTTTTCAATATGGGAAGGATATGTTATTGTTTTTTTTTAAATTGAATGATCTGATGAGAGAAGTAGGATATATACTGAGTAAAAGTATAAACGCAACACTTTTGTGTTTGCCCCTATTTATCTTTAGCTGAACTCAAAGATCTACGACTTTTTCTATGTACACAAAAGGCCTATTTCTCTCAAATATTCACAAATCTGTCTAAATCTGTGTTAGTGAGCACTTCTCCTTTGCCAAGATAATCCATCCACCTCACAGGTGTGGCATATCAAGATGCTGATTATACAGAATGATTATTGCACAGGTGTGCCTCAGGCTGGCCACAATAAAAGGCCATTCTAAAATGTTCAGTTTTACTGTATTGGGGGGTTCCGAAAACCAGTCGGTATCTGGTGTGACCACCATTTGCCTCACGCAGTGCAGCACATCTCCTTTGCATAGAGTTGATCAGGTAGTTGATTGTGGCCTGTGGAATGTTGGTCCATTCCTCTTCAATGGCTGTGCGAAGTTGCTGAATATTGGCAGGAACTGAGACACGCTGTTGTATAAGTCGATCCAGAGCATCCCAAACATACTCAATGGGTGACAGGTCCGGTGAGTATGCTGGCCATGCAAGAACTGGGATGCGTTCAGCTTCCAGGAATTGTGTACAGATCCTTGCAACATGGGGCCATGCATTATCATGCTGCAACATGAGGTGATGGTCATGGATGAATGGCACAACAATGGGCCTCAGGATCTTGTCACGGTATCTCTGTGCATTCAAAATGCCATCAATAAAATGCACCTGTGTCCGTTGTCCATAGCATACACCTGCCCATACCATAACCCCTCCGCCACCATGGGCCACTCGATTCACAACATTGACATCAGCAAACCGCTCACCCACACAATGCCATACAAGCTGTCTGCCATCTGGCCTGTACAGTGAAAACCGGGATTTATCCATGAAGAAAACCCCTCTCCAAAGTGCCAGGTGCCATCGAACGTGAGCATTTGCCTACTCAAGTGAGCAGCTGTCCGAGTGGCTTGTCTCAGACGATCTTGGAGGTGAAGATGCTGGATGTGGAGGTTCTGGGCTGGTGTGGTTACACGTGGCCTGCGGTTGTGATATGCCACACCTGTGAGGTGGATGGATTATATCGGCAAAGGTGAAGTGCTCACTAACAGATTTAGACAGATTTGTGAACAGTATTTGAGAGAAATAGGCCTTTTGTGTACATAGAAAAAGTCATAGATCTTTGAGTTCAGCTCATGATAAATACGGGCAAACACTATAATTTTGCTCAGTATATATATATATATATATATATATATATATTTCAGCCTTATCTTTATGACCACCCCCCTAATATTGTGTGCCCCCCTTTTGCCACTAGACCTCTGAAGGTATGCTGTGGTATCTGGCATCAAGCCAGTAGTAGCAGATCCTTTAAGTCCTGTAAGTTGCAAGTTGGGGCCTCCATGGATTGGACTTTGTTTCTAGCACATCCCACAGGTGCTCAATAGGATTGAGATCTGGAGAATTTGGAGGCCAAGTCAACATCTCAAACTCCTTGTTATGTTCCTCAAACCATTCTTGAACCATTTTTGCAGTGTGGCAAGGCACATAATCTGGCTGAAAGAAGCCACTAACAAACTAATGGACCCTGCCCGCACCTATAACTAGTCTTCACAGCAAGGAGCACATGGAAGGGCAATGCATGCAAAACAATACCAGAGAAAAGAGGCCACTGCCATCAGTAAATACAGTTCCCATGAAGGGGTGTCTTTGGCTAGCAACAAGGTTTAGGTAGGCGGATGTGTCAAAGTAACATTCACATGAATGGCAGGACCCAAGAGTTCCCAGAAAAAAAAAAACATTGCCCAAAGCATCACACTGACACTACCAGCTTGCCTTCTTCTCATACTGGTGCCATTTCTTCCCTAGCTAAGTGATGCACACACACCTGGCCATCCACGTGATGTAAAAGAAAACATGATTCATCAGACCAGGCCACATTCTTTTATTTGTCTGTTGTCCAGTTCTGATGCTCATGTGCCCATTGTAGATGCTTTTGGGTGTGGACACAGGTCAGCATGGGCACTCTGACTGGTCTGCGGCTATGCAGCCACATACACAGCAAACCATTTTTTCTGCTTTTAACACATCAGCTTCAGGGACAGCATGTTCACTTGCTGCCTAATATATCCTGCCCACTTTTAGGTGTCATTGTAACAAGATAATCAATGTTATTCAATTTTAAGTGGTCATAAAGTTATGTTTTTTTTGCATACTGTATATACTGTAGATATAATTTGCTTTGGCTACTACCTATTAGAGTAACAAAATTATCATTTGTTTTATACCCCATCAGTAAAACTTGCTGTAGGGCCCTTGGATTTCATAATTTTCTTCCCTTTGCAGGTTTTATGTGACACCCTAAAAGACACTGGTAGATTTAGAAAATAATATAACCAGAGAACACAAAATTAACATTAATTATAGTGTGCCAATCGTGGCATGATAATGAAAGGTTTTATGTTAGGATAGCAAAAATATGGATACAGAATCGGTAAAAGAAAATAATAGCGTGTGTTAGATAAAAAGTTTCATAGATAAATTAGAAATATAGTATATGGGATAATGCAAAAGTATAGGAGGATCATGAGGACTGAAATAACAGAAGATACTGTATAAAGGTAATTTTCATGATTAGTATACTAAGGAAAACATAGTATTATGGGTAATAAGAATAATTTGATGGTAGCAGTAAAATGAGACTAGGGAAACGAAGGGTGGTGACTTTATGCGATGTGGGAAGCATTTATGATAGGGGGTGAGAACAAATGTGACTGAAGGCTCCAGTTGGTTAAATAAAGCAA
Source organism: Glandirana rugosa (assembly GCA_018402905.1). Taxonomy (NCBI): domain Eukaryota; kingdom Metazoa; phylum Chordata; class Amphibia; order Anura; family Ranidae; genus Glandirana; species Glandirana rugosa. The sequence continues at coordinate 117,455 of BLSH010132344.1, read as the reverse complement.
ACAGGTATTGGATGATGATTTCATGTGATGTAGATAGTGGGTTAAAAAAGTGAGTTAAATGACCAGAATAATCACAGAAGGTGGATTATATAGAATTCACCCTCAAAGAAAAATTAAATGCTAATATTGTAGCATAATTACTTAGCTGTGCTCTGTAACTGCAAGATTTTTAGTGAACATAGTAGCATACAATTTAGCTTCTAGATATAGCCTAATACAGTAGTGTAGTTTGATACACTAATAATAAACATTGATGTTAAATGGTTATTGTTTCATAGCGCAACAAATCCAAAGCGGTAAGTTTTTTCATGCTTCAAATAGTTTAGGCCATTTGGTTAGTAATCAGTAGTCGTTTTTAGTACAAAGGTGTTAATTTATCATTTGTTTGTTTGTTACAGAATCCAAAATCACAGGAACCAGTTACACTTGATTTCTTGGATGCAGAGCTGGAAAATGAACACAAAGTGGAGGTAAAGCTGCGTTTCCCCTGATATATCCTCCTAAAGATTTTTAAAATGTACAACATTTTTTTCTCTCCCCAAATCAAAGTGAAACTTTGGTTGAACAGCTAAGTACACCATAAAATGTGAACCTTTTTGCTTGCAAAAGGATTACAATTCTGTACAGTCAGTTTTGTAATTTACAGACATCTGCCACACTGCACAGGCATGAAAATCACTGTAATATTCCAGGTTTGAATTTACTGTTTCCTGGATCATCTCCTTGCTAATTGGGCAGAGATGGTGATGCTGATTCATTGTCCAATTAGCAAGATGAGGGTAAAGAGGTTACTTAGAAAGCTGAATTGTTGAGCCAGAAAATACATGTGCCACCTGTGTAGTGTGGCACATTTGTTTACAGCCTCATTCACATTGCACTCTTGAGTTTAGCTTTTATAAATGCAAGAGAAGTTATCTGAGAAATACAACATAAAAAAGTTGTTATACCTCCCAGATAATTTTTTCCTGCGTGTAAATTGTCCTGCGTAAGCAGATTTAGCCACACTTAGATGTGTTTACCCGCAATTACACATGTTTACGTGCATGTAGCTATGTTTAGAGTGTCTTATTGGGTCCTGGGCACACAACTTTCTATTTCCTCTTAATGCACTAAAAATGCACAGTATGAATGACACCATAGAAAAAAACATTACATGCATTATATGCATTTAGAAATGTCCTCTAAATACATATAAACACGGGTTTGACAGGGACAGTATGAATGAATAAGGAATTTCAAATCCTTTTGCAGGTAAAAGTATAAACATATTTATATTTTATATATTAATTTAGTTGACACAGGCCAGTTCATGGTTTTGTTTACATAGTTACGTGGTTAGGCAAGTTGAAAAAAAAAAAGTTCATTAAGTTCAACTATTAGAAAAATGAATGAATAAAAAAATCAAAAACCTGCATATACCAATCCTAAACCCACAGATGATCCAGTGGAAGGCAAAAACCCCTTAAAAGAGAAGTGTGCACACCTAGATGGATGCAGCATCACTCCGATGCTGCATCTGTCCCCCGCTGTCTCTAAGACTGAGAACTGAGTGATCAAAGACTGCTGATCGCTCAGTACTCAGACTGCAATGAGCAGAGAACTGGTGACTATCATTCACTGGCTCTGTGCTCTGCCCCTCCAGCACTCACTGGAGCATCAGGCTGTGGAGGGGGCAAGAGCAGCTGGCTCAGGCTCTTAGGGGCTCACTGAGAGGCTGAACCAGCTGCTGGTCTAGGTATCTGGGTGTATCCCGACACTAAAGTCAGGATCTCTCCAGAGCCTAGACCCACTGAGTGACATCAGCTAACAGTGGACTTAAGCCTGCTGTCGGCTGAATATGGGTCACGGGACTGCAGAATGAAGTGTGCTCCTGTGACCAACAGCAGAAGTAGGGCCAAAGCAGTTTAAAAATCATGGCCCCAATTGTCAAACATAGAAAACAATTGCCCCTGATTTCCATAGGCAATCTAATAATTTCTGGATCAACAATCTATAGTGTTATTACTTATAAATATGAATAGCTCATCATAATCTGTGCATTTAGAAACACATCCAGAAACAAGCTACTGAGCTGACTAGAACTAGTCCTGAGAAAGTATTTATTACATTAAGTAAATGACAAAAAATAGCTATAATCCGCTACTCAACCCCTGTGTAAATATCCAGAAACATACATGTCTGGGACACAGTGGTCTCCACTCCCTCCCAGAGCCTCCCACATATACCCCACCCTCACCCTGACCACTCCCATTCCACATTTCATCACATTCCCAGGGTATCGTCCACCCCTTGCCACCTATATTCCCCTTCCAACCCACCATAACTACACACCCCTAACCCCCCATTAAGCTGCTTACAACACATGAAATCCCCACCACATTTCACAGCCTTCTACATGCCCTTCCATATAACCTATTTCTCCTTCCTTTTCACACACCCCTACTGAAATAAACACACAGACTATCAATAGCAGAGTTTTTCACCACCCCCAGCCTGCACCATACATGTCCCCTGGACAGACTTCACTCAGAAAGCCTTAGGGGAGGCGGGATGATTAAACTTTACATGCCCCCCCCTCCATACTCCACTGACTTTAAACTTTAAGATAATCGCAAAATGTAACTCAAACTGTTCAAGATACCTCTGGGATTACTAAACACTCTTCACTACCACGCTAATCCCTGATATCAGTGTCACTTTTTATTGTATTATTCCACTCATTGTACGGACTTTTATCTTTAGTTGAAAATTAGTTGAAAATTTCAAAAATGGTTTTCAATAAAAAAAAAATTGAAAAAAAAAACACCTGTAATCACTTACAGTTGTGCTCATAAGTTTACATACCCTGGCAGAATTTATGATTTCTTGCCCATTTTTTAGAGAATATGAATAACACAAAAAAAAATTTCACTCATTGTTAGTGTTTGGCTGAAGCCATTTATTATCAGTCAACTGTGTTTACGCTTTTTAAATCATAATGACAACAGAAACTACCCAAATGACCCTGATCAAAAGTTTACATACCCCATTTCTTAATACTGTGTATTGCCCCATTTAACATCAATGACAGCTTGAAGTCTTTTGTGGTATTTGTGGATGAGGCTCTTTATCTTCTCAGATGGTAAAGCTGCCCATTCTTCTTGGCAAAAAGCCTCCAGTTCCTGGAAATTCTTGGGCTGTCTTGCATGAACTACACGTTTGAGATCTCCCCAGAGTGGCTCAATGATATTGAGGTCATGAGACTGATATGACCACTCTAGAAACTTCACTTTATTTTGCTGTAGCCAATGACAGGTCGACTTGGCCTTGTGTTTTGGATCATTATCATGTTGGAATGTCCATGTATGTCCCATGAGCAGCTTTCTGGCTGATGAATGCAAATGTTCCTCCAATATTTTTTGATAACATACTGCATTCATCTTGCTATCAATTTTGACCACATTTCCTGTGCCTTTGTAGCTCATCCATCACCAAAACATCAGCAATCCACCTCTGTGTTTCACAGGCCTTGTTGATGCCTCTCAAAATGTAACATTTAGGGTTGTGGCCAAAAGCTCAATTTTGGTCTCATCACTCCAAATTACTTTGTGCCAGAAGGTTTGAAGCTTGTATCTGTGCCGTTTGGCGTATTGTAAGCGGGATACTTTGTAGCATTTGCGTAGCAATGGCTTTCTTCTGGCGACTCGACCATGTAGCCCATCTTTCTTCAAGTGCCTCCTTATTGTTCATCTTGAAACAGCCACACCACATGTTTTCAGAGAGTCCTGTATTTCACCTGAAGTTATTTGTGGGTTTTTCTTTGCATCCCGAATAATTTTCCTGGCAGTTGTGGTTTGGTTTCAACAGAACCCCTCATTTTCCACTTCTTGATTAGAGTTTGAACCCTGCTGATTGCCATTCTCAATTCCTTGGATATCTTTTTATATCCCTTTCCTGTTTTATACAGTTCAACTACCTTTTCCTGTAGATCCTTTGACAATTCTTTTGCTTTCCCCATGACTCAGAATCCAGAAACATCAGTGCAGCACTGGATGAAAGATGCAAGGGTCTGTCAGGAGTCCAGAAACTCATTGACACACACACTAATTACAAGCAAACAGATCACAGATGAGGATGGTTACCTTTAATAGCCATTCAAACCCCTTTGTGTCAACTTGTGTGCATGTTATCAGGCCAAAATAACCAGGGTATGTAAACTTTTGTTCAGGGTCATTTGGGTAGTTTCTGTTGTCATTATGTTTTAAAGAGTCAACACAGTTGATTGATAATAAATGGCTTCAGCCAAACACTAACCATGAGTGAAATAAATGTTTTTGTGTTATTATTCATCTTCTCTGAAAAATGGCCAAGAAATCATCATTTCTACCAGGGTATGTAAACTTATGAACACAACTATATGTGCAAGGTTTTATTGTTTGTTTTATTATGGCTCACGTGACCCAAGCATGGACTCTAAGATACTGTGCTTTTTTCATATTGATGTGAATGTTATTAGTATGTCCACTTTCATAGCATATTCTTAACATGAAATCTGAAAAATATAAAACTGTTTTTAAAAAATGCAAATTTGCTTTGCATTTGTCAACATATTATTTCCCCAGATTCGTACAAAAATGATAGATGGAGAGATTGGAGAACGCACCTTCCAAACACTAGTTAAATCCCAAGATGAGGTGAGAGTTTTTAATTATTGTAGAATAATACCGTTTTGTCTCCTTTCCTTAAAAACGAGTCTAGTATTTCAGGCATACAGTACAGCAGCCTTGTCCAGGGCTGGACAGGGAGTAAGCATGTGACCTATCACTATGTAGATACCAGTCCTTATATGCCCAGTGAGATGATTTAATAGGGGATTCCCCCATTAAAACTCCTGCCCCAGTGGTGACATGCAGCAGGGGGTTCCCAAGAAGTAGACATCTGGAATGCTTATGTGCAAAGCAAGGTGCAGGAAAGTTACCTTCTCCAGTAAATGCTCCCACATGTCCACTTAGCAGGTCCCAGCTCCTGAGGGACTCAGTTCTCAAAAGAGGTTTATGTTTGCAACATAGGAAGAGAACAGCAAAATTGGTGCTAATCACTGAGATCTTGACTGACAGACGTATTTAATAGACCTGTATGGTATGCTGCCAGGATAAGCTCTGGGGAAGAAGCAAGAATCTTGAAATGGAAACAGTTCTATAGGTGCTCCCATGCAGGTATTTGTGGGTGGATCAGTAAATAATCAAGAAAGATAAGGATACTGATTGAACTAGTGCTGTTTAATGGGCTGATCAAGAAGCAATCCAGGATGAATAAAAAAGTATATATTTTATTGAAGTTAAAACAGCACTTACATGTTGAAGCAGGACCGATCACTGAATGGGAACTGGAACATGGAGGTCCAGGATGGAGGGGTCTCTCATAGCCTGCCAGGGGAGAGTGTTAAGGCTCAGGCTGAGATGGTGGTGGTGGTGGAAGGACCAGACCGTGGGTGCCGTCTGCGTGATGAGAGGGAACTCACCAAGACGCGCTGGGTGGCTGCTGGGGTCCGGGAGTGATGGCCTCCGGTGTTGTGGCTGGACAACCTGATAGACGGGTGGATGTGATCGATGGCTCTACCTGTGATAACGTCACTCGCTGGGTAATGCGGGCCAGTTCCGTACAAGCAGTTCTCAAGTGCTACAGGCTGGAAGTGCGGCTGATGGGGAGAGGCTGGTCAAGTCACGTTGACTACATGTTTCACGGTAGTCGCTTTGTCAAGTCACGTGATGGGACGGGACCAATCGACTTTTAAAGGGAGAAGGAAGGGAACCGGCCAGAAGTGTGTAAGACAGAAGGAACTGTTTTGGCAGTGTTTCCATGGGGATGTACTTTGGTACTTTGTGGTTTATACAGCAACTGTATGGCAAATTATATATATTCATATATACATATATACACGTATCTTTATCCACATATGAACAATATAATGCTAATAAATATGGAGATGCCAATTTAGTTAGTTGTGGGCTGTGAGTATGTACTTCAGATGACAATTGGGCTAATGGTAAAAAATGCTAAAAAATAATATAAAAGAAAAATAAAATTAAAAAATGGAAAAATATTGGATAAAACTAAAACCGAAAAATTTAAATAAAAGAAGTAAAAGTTTAAAAAAAGGGTTATCTAAAACATCTGAAAACATTTTTGTTTCGGATGAGGTAAAATGTAAAAAAATAATAATAAATGGCACATGGGATAATGAAAATTGTTACAATATCTTGATATTGTAAAAATCACTAGAAATTGTATTGGTTGACAACCAAATAGGTAAAATTAAGATATTGGATAAGGTGGAATAAGATCATATGAGAATTGTATAGATCAGACTAACTATTAAGATACTGAGTAGTATCACCCATGAGAGGGGTGAACTACACATTGGGCTACTGAAAGTGGGTAAAGGGGTCTTAGATGAGGTGGTTGGTTTCCATTTCTTCATTCAGTCCGTTAGGGGCCAGGCTGTCTAAATGAAAAATCCATTATACCTCTCTTTTGCATAATTGGATGAATTTCTCTTGATCAGATAGACTTCTATCTATGATGTGTTCTATGGCAAAAACTTCTAGGTGTTTGAAATATTTTTTATGGTGTGTCAGGAAATGCCTTGGTACACTATGCTTGTCATCACCAGCTTTGATGAGATTTCTGTGTTCGCCTATCCGTAGTGGACGTATGGTTTGACCCACATATAGCAGATTGCAAGGGCAGTGAAGCATATATATAACAGAACTGGAAGAGCATATATACTGCTATATTGCTGTACAATATATGCTGTGTGTGTATATATATATATATATAGTAAGAGTACACCCCTCACATTTTTGTAAATATTTTATTATATCTTTTCGTGTGACAATGTCTAAACTGCTGACGACAAAAGTGAGTACACCCATAAGTGAAAATGTCCAAATTGGGCTCAATTAGCCATTTGATGATGCACAAGAAAGCCCGAAAACAGTTTGATGAAGACAAGCAGACTAAGGACATGGATTACTGGAACCATGTCCTGTGATCTGATGAGACCAAAATAAACATATTTGGTTCAGATGATGTCAAGCGTGTGTGTCGGCAACCAGGTGAGGAGAACAAAGACAAATGTGTCTTGCCTACAGTCAAGAAAGGTGGTGGGAGTGTCATGGTCTGGGGCTGCATGAGTGTTGCCGGCACTGGGGAGCTACAGTTCATTGAGGGAACCATGAATGCCAACATGTACTGTGACATACTGAAGTAGAGCGTGATCCCCTCCCTTCGGAGACTGGGCCACAGGGCAGTATTCCAGCATGATATTGGCCCCAAACATGCCTCCAAGATTACCACTCCCTTGCTAAAGAAGCTAAGGGTAAAGGTGATGGACTGGCCAAGCATGTCTCCAGACCTAAACCCTATGGAGCATCTGTGGGGCATCCTCAAATGGAAGGTGAAAGAGTGCAAGGTCTCTGACATCCACCAGCACCGTGATGTCATCATGTAGGAATGTTAGAGGACTCCAGTGGCAACCTGTGAAGCTCTGGTAAACTCCATGGCCAAAAGAGTTAAGGCAGTGCTGGAAAATAATGGTGGCCACACAAAATATTGACACTTGTGGCCCAATTTAGACATTTGCACTTAGGGGTGTACTCACTTTTATTGCCAGCATTTTAGACATTAATGGCTGTGTGTTATTTTTAGGGGACAACAAATTTACACTGTTATTCAAGGTGTACACTCACTACTTTACATTGTAGGAAAGTGTCATTTCTTCAGTGTTGTCACATGAAAAGATATAATAAAATATTTACAAAAATGTGAGAGATGTACTCATGTTTGTGAGATATTGTGTATATATATATATATATATATATATATATATATATAGTCATAGTCTTCACTCTATGCAGATCATCTGACATTGTTTTGCTGTCTTTTAGAGGTATATTGACAAAGCTAACAGAACATATACATGGGGCCCAGTAAATGGAACGGACTACAGGTACTCATTTTGCAATATTTTTCTCATATAATTGTACAAATACTTATATTTTGGTTTCTGCATCTTGAGTTATTTTCATGTATCTTCCTTTACTTTCTAATCTTTGCATGTTGCATGGGTACATACCAGTGATGTTTCTTCAGATCCTTGCTTTGCTGATCAATTATCAAACAACTCATTGAAAAACCCACTTATGAAGTGCTCAAATGCAATCTGGACATCGGTGGGTGTATACTCTATGTATACAACAAAGTAAAGTAAATAAAACATAAAAGAATAGTTAGGTTCCAGTAAACATAAGGCAACATTTTTTGTTAATATTTAATTAAACATAGAATCGTGTAATTGCTACTTTCTTTTTTTCTTGATAACAAACAAAAATCAGTGAATTGATATTTCCATCTAGCTAGCAATGCAACTGAGCTAATGTTTCAGTTTATAAAGCAGTGGATAAAATCCACTGCACAGTTCTCGGGCATTCACAGAGGAGATCGTTCTCCTCTGTGTGCCTGTTTATTAAGCAGTGTAGATCGCTTCACCACTTGTGAAGTGAAGCGATCTACAAATGCTTCAAACAGTGGAGAACGCCCTATTCTTGTGAGATATTACGAGATTATTCCACCAGAAATTCACAGAAACACTGAGATGTTCACCAGCTCTGAGCAGGTGAATCGGGCAGGGTGACTTCTGATCCAGATCACCAGTGAAGTGCGGAGATCGCAGCTTCATAAACTAGCCATTTCTGTGTCACTCAGTTACAGCTTCTCCATGCTTTATAAACTGAAAATGAACTGTGATCAGCCGTGATCCTTGGGATCACGGCTGATCACAGTTTTATAAACGGACACCTACATTTCAAAAGAAACATTCATATTCTGCATAATTCACTTCAGTCAAATTCCAAAATGGCTCCTAACAGATGGAAAGGGTAAACCTGCTTTCTGATGTCTTTATGGTATCATTTCATCTCTTGGCTTATTTTATAATTAAGATGTATCCTTCCAAGGCAGGTTTTAATCTGATAAGTTTCTAATAAGAACATTTTTGAGCTGACACGTTCATACATCACACTGTAAAAAACAGTAATGAGATTGTAGTGAAGGTTTTGGCAAAGATGCAAGCAAAAGGGTTTCCCAGATCACCAGATTACTGACAGAACTGGGTTGAATGGGCTCATGCATCTATGCCTAGATGAAAAACTGACTCTCAGAACAGGCAACTTTTTATTTAACAGCGTACCACTTCAGTTTTTACTGGATTGTACATTTAGCAGGACTGGATCATCTACAAGCAAACTAGACAGTTTCCAATTGGCGATCGGGTTTGGATATTGCCTACTTTGATATATTGTGTTTGGCCCTTTCCTATTACATCAATAGTGATACTGATCAAAGTAATGGTTGCAGTTTGACTAACTGTCCACTTGCTGTACATTTGTAAGGCCCAGTTTACACCTGTGTGGTACGTTTTAGGTATGCTTTATGTGCATTAATATTAAACTCTATATAACATGCTTTTTGATGAAAGTGCATAAAAAATGCAGTAAGCAAGATTTGTTTCACACACTGCACCAAAAACACACCTTAAATGCACAGATGTGAAAGAGGGGAGGTGACTTCAGAAGAATGTACTTCAGTCAGTGATATGAAGATCCAAGTATATGCTTGCAATGTGTCCTCTAATCCTCCTGCACATTCCACATTTTTAGAATGACCAACTGGAGGACCATGCTGTGATTTCCTTAAAGGGTTACCACATGTCCTGGTATTCTGCATTGGCAGAGTAAAGTATAAAGAGCTTCTGAAGTGTACAGGATATTTATAGTGCCAAAAGTTGTATATTACTTCATTCAGTGGCAACTTGTGTTCTCAGGAATAGTAATACTGTATAGTAGTTAGATACATTTCATATATTCTTTCTGACTGGAAAACTATTGGGTTATATTTTAAATAGCATTACCATGAGATTTGAAGGAAAAACTATCCTACAATATTTTTGGTTTTCAGTGGTCACACCTAAGTATAAGTACATGCATGTATGCAGAGTGCTCTAATATAGAGGTTTTAACCGCCTGCTGTCCGCCTCATAGCAGTTTTGCTGCTACAGGGCGGCAGATGTGTGCAGGATGTCATATGTTTATGTGATCTGGCTCTTCCGGTTAGGGGGCACACATGCTCACCGCTGCCGTGATTATACATAGCGGGCAGTGATCAGCAGTAGTGTTGAGCGAACCCGGACTGTAACGTTCGGGTCCGTACCGAACTTTAGGGTGTCCGTGGCACGGACCCGGACCCGGACATTTCAAAAATCGTTCGGGTTCGGTCCGGGGTTCTGCTATTTTACTCCACGTGTTGAGAAGCTGCAGGGCAGCCAATCAACAAGTGTTTCACTGGTTTGCCCTTAGAAGCCATCACAGCCATGCCTACTAATGGCATGGCTGTGATTGGCCGGTGCATCATGTGACCCAGCCTCTTTATAAGCTGGAGTCACAGTGCTGCAGTCACATGCTCCTTGGGTTAGTGTAGGGAAAGGTAGCTGATGGCGTGAGGGACAGATTTTAGCCATTTTAAGACCTGATCCTGCATCCTGAGATAGATTACTTTACTACTGCTGTCTGTGCTGTTGCTCTGAGGACAGATAGCAGAAATTAGAGATTTCACATACCGCTGCTTTG
>BLSH010132344.1:59821-73816 GCA_018402905.1 Glandirana rugosa | reverse complement strand
ACGGTACCTGTAAGAGTTCAAAGGTCCGTCTTTCTTACCGGATATATTATATTTTCATGTACGTCCCGTGACCCGTTTGGTGATCCCTGTTTCCCCTACACTTTACTAAATTATGTCATTACATTAGAATGTCTAATGTCACATGACATACACAATACACATCACAACTCGCTTGGGCCTGACATTGCAAGCCCAGGCATGGCTTGAAATCCCACAGGCACCGTGCCTGGGCCTGGGCCTGTAAAGTTTTTAGCAAGCCCAAGCCAGGCCCCAAGACGATAAAATGAGGTGCACAACTCTTCGACGTCCCAACCCGAACGATTTTTGAAATGTCCGGGTCCGGGTCCGTGCCACGGACACCCTAAAGTTCGGTACGGACCCGAACGTTACAGTCCGGGTTCGCTCAACACTACACATAACACATACAGTACACTGTAATCTGTAAGATTACATTACTGTATTAAATCATTTCACATCCCCTTTGTCCCTAGTGGTTTGCCCAGTGCCCTGCATGTACTTTTATATTATATATGTCATTCTTTCTGCCTGGAAACTTGAGAATGTCCATGGCAACCAAAAAGTGTCTCTTTACATGAAAAGTGTTTTTTGAGCAGCTAGAAAACAGTAATAGTAAATAAGAATCACTAATGAGTGATATTGATTCGTGGGGGAATTTGTCATCAGACACTGAAAGTGACGACAGTGACAATTCTGCAACTGAGCAAATTTCAGTGTTTTTGACTTGATTGCATTATTGAATAAATGTTATTATTATTATATCATTATTTTTGATAATTATTTATAGTTATTTAGTATATTATTTTTTTCATATATATTATAATTTATGATTTCATTATTTCAAACTTTATCATACCCGGGATGTCTACTAGACTCTTGTTTGGACAGATTTAAGTGAGTTATTCCTAAGAATTACAGGCTTACAATATAAAATGTCAAATTTCTATGCAAAACAATGTACTGCTTTGAGACGCACAAATCTGACAGAATCATACCACCAGGGAGGTTAAAAAAGTTTGAGGGCATGCTAGGATAAATAGTACTTTGTATACTGCAAATAGGTTTGTATGTGCTGCATACTGCAAGTTATAGTCATACAAAATCCTATAGTAACATGCAAGACAGTTTGCACATTCTATACATTTCTCATCAGCACATTCTTCATTCTTGTCTACATCATCAATGGGATTTTGAGGAGGGCATGGTTTCTATAGAACTGCATAATTTTCTTTGAAATTAAGAAGTTTAACCTTTAGTATGAACTTCAGCCAATTGTGTTACAGTTTGCAAAGGCTTTTGTTGACATGTCACTTTTTTTATGATTTAACTAAAGTGTTTGGAGTCTATATAGGGTTTATCGTGGCTCAAAGTTTCATCATTTTTTTTTGTAGATTAAGCTCTTCATTGAGCAAAACACGTTAGAGGCTGGAAAGGGGGTGGATATGTCAGTGCATTGAATGAATTAATATATTTGTTATAGTTTTATAATTGAGACAGTTTCTCGCCCTTCCTTCCAAATGGAAGCCTTTTTAAACATGCTGGATTATGGTGATTGACTGAAGTTTTGTCTAACAATGTTACCAGACCGCCTCTTCTTCTAATTTTAGGGTGATGTTCCTTTTTTTACTACTCTGGTCCCCAACCCCTCCTACATGCTTATGGATATTTTTATAAAATTTGCTAAGAAGCAAAACAAGCTCGAGAAAATGACTATGATTTTGATCAGGGTTATATAAAGTATGGACAGCTTCAACCTTCCGCTGAAAACAAGGTCCAGTTTGGCAATGTACAAAAAGATATCAGTTAACCTATTCACATTATCATGGATTTTATGTACTTTCTCCTTTTGCCTATTTCTCAGATTTATATTGATTAGAGTGTCAATATTTATGCAGTTTTCTGCAGAAAGATATGTCTTTGCTGTTGATTGGTTTGCTGATCCCTCATGTTCCCTGACACATTTATACAGTATATATATATATATATATATATATATATATATATACCTTTTCAATTTTCCAACCAGTAATTTTATCTGTCAGTATTAAAAGCCTTACAAGTTGAGCAAGTCAATTCTTATGCTACACTAAAAGAAAGCTACTTCCCCTGAATTGAGCAGGCACCAGGTGCACGGTGAAAGTAGACTTTATGCCCTTGGAAGTAAGATACATTAGTTGTGTCTGTTGATGGCTGGACAGGGTGTGCTTCATGAAATGTAATTTAGTAGTTGTTTTAGACAAAGATCTACTGCTACACTTGGCTTAGACTGATTTTGCAGATGTAGAAAGCATATCTGAAGGTGCATAATCAGATTCTGTACTTAGATAAGGCAAATGCATATCTGATAATGAATTTACAGATTCTGCTTGCATGGCAAGCACATCGTGGGAAGAATTTACAGATTGTATTACACAGAAGCAGTGCTTGAAGATGCTATGTCTGCACAAAAGTTACGTTTCTACAGCTGATTGTGGTGGATCTGAACATGTGCTAGTACATGTTTTTTTTTACATTCAGAACTGATTACATTCTCATTTCTCACTTTGCCACCACCTATAGTTTCCTCCAAGGCCGGTCATACATAATACTTTTTTCATTCAACCAATGTATAACTGGCTAGCCAATACATGGATCGAAATTTTTCTGGTCCCTGCTGAACCGAGTGGATTTCGATCCATGTAAGCCCGGCTTAAGCATGCCTGTTCAGTCACCTGGTCACTGACAGACAAATTTGATATTGCAGATTATGCAGAGTTAGAAATAGTGCACTGTTTTTGTAGGCATATTATAGATGGCCAGGACCTAATCCTGCTTCAACCAGGTGGATTACAGTCCTTTAGAAGACATGTGAAAACAATATATTGGTAACACAGAACATACTATTGATTGAAATGCCTCTATAAAATGTATATGTAAAAATGTAGTATTCACTTTTTGAAAATTTTGGTACCTCATACTAGGCCTCAGTGTTGTTACGTAGTGAAGGGCTTTTTTATTATGTGTTTAATTTGCCACCTGTACATGGCACTGGCAATGGCACTTGAGTTTGGGGATCATACTTTAAGGAAACAAGAAAATAAAATATTTATTTTATTATAGGTACTTGTATAGCGCTGTAAATTTTCGCAGTGCTTTACATATATATTATACATTCACATTAGTCCCTGCCCTCAAGGAGCTTACAATCTAAGGTCCCTAACTCACATTCATACATACACATATTAGGGCCAATTTTAGACAGGAGCCAACTAACCTACCAGCATACCTTTGGAGGTGAGAGGAAACTGGAGCAAACCCACAGAGGCACAGGGAAAACATGCAAACTCCAGGCAGGCAGTGCAGTGGTTGGGATTCAAACCAAATACCCCAGTGCTGCTTGGCAGAAGTTCTAACCACTTAGCCACCACGATGCCCAAATATTTTTAACATAACTAAACTTTGAGGCATAAATCCATAACAAATTTTAAGGCTACATTTAAGAAAAATGGTTAAATTTGCCTCAAACAAAGGCTCCATTTTGTTAACTTCTGGAGGACATTGCTGAGTTATATCTTGATTGTCAAACGTTGACCTGGAAATGCCATTGGAAATGGGACAGTGTTGCTGGAGCACATCACTGTGTACATCTTGCTTATTGTAAGTGTTGTACATTGACTTGGTGTTGCCATCAAAAATGGGGCAAAGCTGGAGTTTTTTTTACTTCCTCTGGATCAACTGTGGGTATAGAATTGGGTATATGGGATTGTATGATTTTTTTTCTCTTTTACTGGTTGACCTAGATGGACTTGTGTCTTTTTCAACTTGAATAACTATACAGCATCTACTATATAAAGCTACTGAGGACATCACTGTTAAATCTTTCTTGATGCCTGTTGACTTGTAAATGGCATCAGGAATGAGGTAATGCTGCAGGAGGACATCACTATACTACATCTTGCTTGTTGAGAGTTGACTTGGGGTTGGCTTCAAGAATGGGACAGTGCTGTTGGGCTGGTCAGAGAATGTTGCTATGTCTGTGTTTACATCATGATTAGCTTCTGTTGGCTCGGGGATTGGCTCAGGAATGATTATTGCAAATTCTGACGTTTCCAAATATGACAATTCCTATTAAAGTGTTAGCTGTTTCAGGTTTGAGATTGTAATACTATAATATAATTTTAGTTAACTAAACATGCAGTATTGCAAATGGTAGTTATTTTTATTGTTTCGCTACCAGTAGGTAGAGCTCCATGCCCCTTGTCATGTGATTTACAGGATCTTGTGTCCGTGCTTGTAAATTATGTTCAGCCAGCAGGTGGAGCTCTCAGATCATTTTCACATGCATCAGAATATTGTAGTGCCTGGTTGTGTGGCTGAAAAAGGCAATTCTAGAAAGTTTTATATAGTGCAATTGAGTGACCCCAAAAAAGATTTTACCATTCTTACAAAATATTGTTGTTAAATTTTTAGCAAGTCAATCACTGGGATTACTATAATTTATTCTGTTTCAGAATATTTTATTTGCCACCTTGTTGAATCTTATAAATAAAGAACTTAAAGAAAACGTCCAGCATCCCAGCATTACCAGTCTAGAAATGAGTGACTGACCACCACGACCCCCCCAATACATTATATTAATCTTACTGTACCCCAAGATAGAGTTTGCAAATTTGTAAGCAAATAATAACATTACTTTAAAAATTCACAGTTTTCTTAATAAGAAAATGCTGCAAAAATCCTACACATCATGGTATTACCATTCCAGAAGTGGGTGTCTGCCCCCCAAATATATAATAACATTATTCTTGTGCCTCAGGATATCATTTTTAAGTTTTTTGGCAGTCAGTTATTGAGATTATGTTAGGTTTTTCTATGCTATGTTAGCAGATGGCCACCTGATGATGTTCTGTGTGTTTTTTCTTCCTGAACGCATATTTCACACAGCCAACCAGTTCAGCAGCACGGTCTCAAACAGCTTCCATGGTACACCTGCATGCAGTGCTTTTCATTCGGGTTGCTGTGGGTGTAAATGGTAAAAGGAGGTCAGGTGATCTGTCATTCCTTACCTACAAATGTCATGCACATCACTGCCTAGCAATGCAGAATTCAGCCTGATATGCAATAGAAGATTAAGGGTGGATCACAGCCAGATGGCAGTTGTCTGTAGTGACTTGTGGAAGCTGCTGATCATGACATCTTGACACTGCTGATCTCAGTGAATGACTGGGTCAACTGAGCTTTTATGAAACATGTCATGCAGTACAGTCCGGGGACCACTATATGCACCTAGATCAATGACATCTATTGCTGTGGCAGCAGTGAGAGCCAATGAAGAGATTTCTGCTGAATGTTCTTAAAGTAAAGGAACTAGAAAGGGGTGCCCCCTGCCCCCCCCCTATCTTTGTCCTGATCTTAGAGCCATTGTTGTGCCGTATTAGAACTAACCCAGATATTAGAGCTCTTCAGACCATATAGTGGCAGTGTACACCGACAATGTGCTCTTTTTCATCACAAACCTGGATATTGCTATTTTGAATCTCTTACAGAAACTGCAGACATAAAAAAAGACTTTGCCAACTATAAGATTAATGTATGTAAGCTGGACCTTGAACATTAATCTTGCTCCAGACACCCTGAACCAAATCCATACCAACTTTCCCTTCTCCTGGGCACGTGAGAAAATAAAATACTTAGGCATATACAGTACTTGACTCTCGCTAATGTTGACCAAGGTGGACCTCAAACATTGGCACCAGCAAGCATTTACATGGTTGGGGAGGAATAGCACCTTAAAAAAATGACAGTGCTCACTCCCAAAATTGTTATGCCTCCTACAGACCATCCTAGTGTCTATAGACAAAACCAGAGAAAAATTCCAAGCTCAACTCACCGACCAGTCTGCTATCCAACTGAATTAACCTGTCCAACAGTATGCGTTAAAAGCAGGGGTTTAGTTAGCATGCATTTGCAAACACATGCGTAAGCTGCAAGGCCCTTCATGGCACCCTGCATATTGCTTTCCCTCCTATCACTACTGAATTTTTGAGTGACTCCACAGTGGAAGCACATGCATTCTAATGAATATATGAGGGACAGGTGGCCTGGAGGTAGCCCAATCCCCCTTAAAGGCACAGGGACACATTTGACTCCCAGTGACTATACCCTGCCCCTTCCTTCATGCTAAAAAGGCAGAATTCCTTAACTTTCTCAGGGGTCATAAAACTAAGTGGTGCACTTACTGGCTCTTAGCCATACTAAAGGAGAAAAGGGTTATCGGCTTCTCAGACCCCTTTGAATTTTGCTACACAGTCCATATGGCTTGTACGCTGGACTGGATTGAGCATAGTACTCGGAAGGGCTGGGTGAGTCTAGAGCAAGATGTTTCACCTATCCCACTGCAGACCCTCCAATGGCAGATGGGGTCCCTACCCTATTTGGTGAAATTGCACCCCTTGATAGGCACTATCATATCGGTCTTGGCCCAGGCAGAATGTCTGGGAATCTCTCCCCAGATACCCAACTATATGTCTCCAATAATTGGGGCCCAGGATTTGGTTCTGGGTTTGATGGAATCAAGATTCAAAGCCTTTTTTTAAAATAACCAGTTAAGGATTAAGCACTTTTTACATAAGGGTTGATGTCTGTCCATCTCTGCGATCCATGTAGAAAAAAGGAGAAGGAAAAGTGCCTCTGAGTGCAAATATTTATTTGTACACGACAAATACAGTAGTCACTTACATCTCAGCAAGAAGAGTGGCATTCAATCCAACAGGAAGGTCCAGCATGACTGTCAGTCACCTCTCTAAACACGCCACAATATCACAAGGACGGATGGGAGGCGACAAGTCCTGGATATCCGGGTGCAATGGAACCAGCTTGGAGTGCAACGTACGTCGTGCGTGACGTCACCGGGACAGGGTAGGAAAGCGATACGTGTGTCAGAGCATGCGCGAAGGCCACACTGGGCATGCATGCTCCTTTTTTAAATGATAGGGAGATAGGGCAGGGGGAGGAATATAAACACTAGATGGAAAATGAGCCGCAATCACTGATTGGTTAAAGGGCAAGCTAGGTAAATTTTAAGAGACACACACGTGTATTGGATAAGAGGGGGAACAAATGAATAACACAAACAAGGAAAGTGGGGAATATTGTGAGCAAACGTTAAGGGCTATGGTAACTCACATATGTATGGGATTAAAAACGGGATATTAAATGAATATTAAATGATTAGGAGTAAAGTGCCACTGGTGGAGATACAGACTGATGACACTAAATAGAATGACCTCGTTAAAACCAGATTAAAAACATTTGTAAAAAATAGACAAAAAAATGACATAAAGAATACATCTTTTACATGGACAACTAATAAACTATATATATCTCTAATGCATAAAATATATAGGCGACCATTATAAAATCGAATATACTATGCTGTTTAGAATGTATATCTGCAGTACACTAATAATCACGCAAAAATGTATAAATGAAAGGCAATAAAAATGTATTAGAAGAAAAGAGATTATAAAATAGTGTTGGTGTCCAATTCCTCATGCAGCTTATTGGGTGACAAATAGAGTTGAGCGAACCCGAACTGTAAAGTTCGGGTCCGTACCGAACTTTGGGGTGTCCGTGACCCGGACCCAAACCCGGACATTTGAAAAAAAGTTTAGGTTCGGGTTCTGGGTGCGGGTATTTGATCACGCATGTTGAATAGCTGCAGGGCAGCCAATCAACAAGCGTTTCACTGGTTTGCCCTTAGAAGTCATCACAGCCATGCCTACTAATGGCATGGCTGTGATTGGCCAGTGACCCAGCCTCTTTATAAGTGGGAGTCACTTAGTGCTGCATGTCACATGCTCTCTGGGTAGTGTAGGGAGAGGATGCTGCCGGCACTGCGAGGGACAGATTGCAGATATAATAAAACATCTCATCAATCTGATTGTGGACTAGGTAGAGATTACTACTACTACTGCTTTTAGGGACAGATTGCAGATCTAATAACGTCTGCATCCTGCATTACAGAACGATCTGACTGGACTAGGTAGAGTCTACTGCTTAGAGGGACAGATTATTGTTCTAAAATCATCTTCTAGTTCTATAGAGTCAGGTTCCTGCTGTTGCTGTAAGGGACAGATTATTCTAAAATCATTTTACTTCCTTTTGCAGCCCTCTAGCACTTTCCAGGACTTTTTTACAGTCATTACTGTGCCGAAAAGTTTGGGTCCCCATTGACTTCAATGGGGTTCGGGGTAAAGTTTGGGTCAAGTTCGGTACCGAACCCGGACTTTTTCCTGAAGTTCGGCCGAACCCACCGAACCTGAACATCCAGGTGTTCGCTCAACTCTAGTGACAAAGTATTTAAAATATAAATCCAATATGTTTTGCGTTCGCACAAGCGCAAAAACGTTCTGCCTCTGATAAATTTTTAGGTATAGATTCGGTGGCCCATACTGGTAGGCCTATAGTGGACTTATTATGATGATCCAGGAAGTGTCGTGGGACGCTGTGTAAATCACAGCCTTTTTCCACGAAACCTTGGTGCTTGCAAATACGTTGTCTCAATGGGCCAATGGTACGGCCTATATATAAGGAGTTGACAAGAACACGTAAGGCAGTAAACAACGTAATCCGTGGAGCAATTATAGAATTGATTGAGATAATAAGTTTGATCTTTATGCTTGAAATATTTTTGGCCATGTTTAACAAATTCACAGGTTTTGCACAATGCTTTGTTGCAGCGATACATTCCAACTAGAGGGATTAAGCAGAAGGGATTGTAATTTTTTTGTTCTTTTCGTTTGCTCGGCGCAATTTTGTTTTTAATTGTGGGGGCCCGCCTATATGTAGCTATGGGTTTGTAACCCAAAATAGTATTAAGATGGGGGTCCTGTTTAAGAATGTTCCAGTGTTTGCTCAGTATAACTTCCATTTTTTGTATTGACTGTGATATCTAGTAACATTATCTATATTACAACATTTTCTAATTACCATCCAACAGAGTAAAGTATCCCAGAGGCCGGTCTCGTCGTTTGAGCAACACTGTCTCAGTATCTTATTACACTATTGATGTCTTATTCTTTAAAAAATAAAATAAATATACATCTCCCCGTTTCTACAGAAGTGGGAATGGACCTGGATAAGACCCTGACAAATAACTAGAGGATCAGTGTCCTCTTCTTTGACCATCGGTCCTCCCTCTCCAGTAGGGAGCAAGTGGTGGAATATAAACTGTTGACACGTTGGTATAGGATCCCTACTCTTCGTCATAAGATATTCCTCTTAGTCTCACCATTGTGTCAGTGATGCCAACAAGACTCTGGTACCCTGTTACACATTTTTTGGTCATGCTCTCACCTACGTCCCTTTTGGGAAGAAATTTGATGCCTGATGTTTGAGCTCATAAATACATCATTACTACTACTCCTTGCTTCACTCTTGAGGTGCAGATACCTCTCCTGGTCCATTTACTCAATGCCGCCAAGGTATGATTCCACAAAAATGGAGTACAGTCCCATTGACGGTTGGTCAATGGATAACGGTGGTAAACAAGATCAATGATATGGAATGCCTGATGGTGGCCATGAAACATAAGCAGTTTGGTAAAATATGGTATTATATGGTATTATTGTCATGATATCCAATACTCACAGGACTATGCCACACACCTATCCACCCTGATCACACAGGCCCTGCCTCAGTAGAGATCGTACTTGGCACATTTGTGACCTTATAGAGTAGCTCTTAGTACTCTTCTGCTGACTAAAGTCTCTCTCCCCCTCCCCTTTTCCTTCCCCTTCCCCCTCACCCATATATATACCATATAAAATTCAAAATACTACCACAACATACAAGGCCATCCACCACACTGCCCCAGCTATATCGCCAATCTCATCCGCAGATATCACCCCAATCGTCCTCTACGCTCCTCCCAAGACCTCCTTCTCTCTAGCTCCCTTGTTACCTCCTCCCATGCTCGCTTACAGGACTTCTCCAGAGCCTCTCCCA
Organism: Glandirana rugosa; assembly: GCA_018402905.1. Taxonomy (NCBI): domain Eukaryota; kingdom Metazoa; phylum Chordata; class Amphibia; order Anura; family Ranidae; genus Glandirana; species Glandirana rugosa. The sequence continues at coordinate 63,811 of BLSH010132344.1, read as the reverse complement.
TCCTCTGGAACTCCTTGCCCCAGAAAGTCCGGTCAGCCCCCACCCTGTCCGCCTTTAGGCGATCCTTGAAAACTCACTTATTCAGGGAAGCCTACCCCACCTCCACCTAAGACCTGTGCTTGAGCCACCTCTATCAGATCATCCCCTGCAGCCATTACCTTTTGTACCACCTCCCCCTCCCTTTAGATTGTAAGCTGTACGAGCAGGGCCCTCCTATTCCTTCTGTATTGAACTGTATTGTAATTGTACTGTGTCCCTTCTTTATTGTAAAGCACTGCACAAACTGTTGGCGCTATATAAATCCTGTATAATAATAATAATAATAATATGTACAGTGGATATAAAAATACACACCCCTGTGAAAATGTCAGGTTTCTGTGATGTAAAAAAATGAGACAAAGATAAATAATTGCAGAACTTATTTCACATTTAATGTGACCTATAAACTGTACAACTCAGTTGAAAAACAAACTGAAGTCTTTTAGGGGGAGGGAAGTAAAAATATAAAAAAATAAAATAATATGGTTGCATAAGTGTGCACACCCTTAAACTAATACTTTGTTGAGATACCTTTTGATTTTATTACAGCACTCAGTCATTTTGGGTATGAGTCTATCAGCATGACACATCTTGGCTTGGCAATATTTGCCCACTCTTCTTTGCAAAAACACTCCAAATCTGTCAGATTGCAAGGGCATCTCCTGTGCACAGCTCTGTTCAGATCACCCCACAGATTTTGGATTGGATTCAGGTCTGGGCTCTGGCTGGGCCATTCCAAAACTTTAATCTTCTTCTCATGAAGCCATTCCTTTGTTGATTTAGATGTATGCTTTGGGTCGTTGTCATGCTGAAAGGCAAAGTTCCTTTTTATGTTCAGCTTTCTAGCAGAAGCTTGAAGGTTTTGTGCCAATATTGACACGTATTTGGAACTGTTCATAATTCCCTCTACCTTGACTAAAGCCCCTGTTCGAGCTGAAGAAAAACAGCCCCAAAGCATGATGCTACCACCACCATGCTTAACTGTGGGTATGGTATTTTTTTGGTGATGTGTAGAGTTGAGCGGACACCTGGATGTTCGGGTTTGGCACGTTCGGCCGAACTTCGCAAAATAGTTTGAGTTCGGCCCCAAACTTGACCTGAACTTGACCCCGGACCTCGAACCCCATTGAAATCAATGGTGACCCGAACTTTTGGGCACAAAAATGGCTCTAAAAAGTCCTGGAAATGGCTAGAGGGCTGCAAAAGGAAGCAAAATGTGGGTAAGAGTAGGACAAGTGCCCTGCAAACAAATGTGGATAGGGAAATAACTTAAAACCACATAAAAAAAAAAGGAGGAGGAGGTGCATGTGGAGTAGGAGGTTGAGGAGGCCATGACCGTGGCGGTGTAGGTGGTGGAAGTGGCGGTGGAGGAGGAGGTAGCCAACACTGTTTTTTGTTTGTTTTTGTTTTTTTCTAATTGGGGTAGCCCCCAAAATATTGAGACATATTGAAAAAAAAAAGTATACCAATGGCTGTGTGAGGCCGGTCTAAATGGCTATTCTGCACAAGGTACAGACAAGTCTTGTAGGATCCATGGCTGGTTTATTTGAATAAACGTTAGCTTGTCCACGTTGGCTGTGGACAGGCGGCTGCGCTTGTCTGTGATAACGCCCCCTGCCATGCTAAACACACGTTTAGACAATACACTGGCTGCAGGGCAGGCCAGCACCTACAAGGCATAAAGGGCAAGCTCAGGCCATGTGCCCAAATTGGAGACCCAGAAGTTGAATGGGGCAGACCCATCAGTCAGTACGTGTAGGCGTGTGCACACATAATGTTCCACCATGTTGCTGAAATGCTGCCTCCTGCTAAGACGTTGCCTATCAGCTGGTGGAGCTGTTTGTTGTGGCGTGCTGCTGAGAAAGCTTTTCCACATTTCGGCCATGCTAACTCTGCCTTCTGAGGTGCTCTCTGTGCCACAGCTGCGTTGGCGACCTCTTCCTCCTTCTCTGCCTTCGCCTTGTGCTTCCACTGAGCCCCCGGTGTCATGTGGGAATGCCCTCAGCAGCGCGTCTACCAGCGTGCGCTTGTAGTCGCGTATCTTCTGATCACGCTCCAGTGAGGGAGTTAAGGATGGCATGTTGTCCTTGTAACATTAAGCCATTAACATTAACATTGTCCATTAACCATAATACACACTGTTATTACTGTTTAACTGTGTAATAGTTACTGTTATTACTGTTTTACTGTGTAAAATACTACCTGTGTGCAATATCACTTGCAAAACATGCAATATTACCTGTAATACATGCAATACCACCTGTGTGCAATACTACCTGCAATACGTTCTTTTTCCTCATTTGTAGTTATTCATTGTGTTGTGTATATACTTGTATACTATATGTCTATTGTCTATTCTTTTATATATTTGCATTTATTTTTTATTTTTTCATGCTGCTGTAACAAAGAAATTTCCCCACTGTGGGACGAAGAAAGGTTTATCTTATCTTATCTTATCTTAACGGGGATCCAGCAGGGTGGCCACCCAGTAATCAGCACAAGTTACAATGTGGGCAACTCGGCTGTCGTTGAGCAGGCACTGCAGCATGTAGTCGCTCATGTGTGCCAGGCTGCCCAGAGGCAAAGACAAGCTGTCCTCTGTGGGAGGTGTATCATCTGTGTCCTCCGTATCCCCCCAGCCACGCTCCAGTGATGCCCATGAGCTGCTTTGTTTGCCACCCTGCTGTGAACACAGTTCCTCCTCCTCATCATCATCCTCATCCTCCAGAACTGTGCCCTGGCTTGAACATTTTTACCTGGCCTATGCTGGTGCAGGAACCCACCCTCAGAGCCACTTGTGAATGACTAGCCTGATAGCCGTGGAAATGACCCTTCTTCCTCCTCCTGTGCCACATCCTCTTCCATCATCGCCCAAAGTGTTTTTTCAAGGAGACATAGAAGTGGGATAGTAGCGCTGAGAACAGCGTCATTGGCACTGGCCATGTTTGTGGAGTACTCGAAACACTGCAATATGGTACCCAGGTCTCGCATGGAGGCCCATTCGGTGGTGAAGTCGTGCTGTTTCGCAGAGCAACTGACCCGTGCGTGCTGCAGCTGAAACTCCCCTATTGCCTGCTGCTGCTCGCACAGTCTCTCCAGCATGTGCAAGGTGGAGTTCCACCTTGTGGGTACGTCGAATAGGAGGCGGTGAGCGGGAAGGCCAAAGTTCCGCTGCAGCGCAGACAGGCGAGCAGCAGCAGAACGCTGAAAGCATGCACAGACGGCCCACACTTTTTGCAGCAGCTCTGACATATCCGGGTAGTTTTTTAGAAATTTCTGCACCACCAAATTCAGCACATGCGCCAGGCAAGGGATGTACGTCAAACCAGCTAGGCCCAGAGCTGCTACAAGATTTCGCCCATTATCGTGCCCCGGAAGACGTCCTGTAGCGACGAAATCGATCGGGCGGAGAGCTGTCTTACTACCACCGCTTGCTGTTTTTATATTATCTTGGCGCCTGTATATCTGGATACATGTGAGTGTACACCTTAGTTTTTTAAATAAATTTATTTTATCAACGGTATTACACTATTTGGGCCATTTCTTTCTTGGTTACCGTGACTCCCCTGGAGAGAAAGTGTGTGGACCTGAGTTTACCTACCCCAGTGATCACCTATCTGTGGAAGTTGGTCCCTATACTTCCCACCCAGGACAGGAGAGGAACCAGTCGACAGAATTGGACGTCCCGTGAATCAGAGACCAATTGGCCGAGTGGAGGCTTAATCCACACATGCGCGTTTGACCTCCTGTCATAAGAGGTCACAGAGTTCCGGTAAGGGCACATCTTATCGTGGTGGAGGTCTTGTTCACTGTTGGACACATGAAGTGCATGTAAACACACCCTTTAGGAGGATCTAGCTAGTGGACTGTGTGTTGTGTTTAAAGATTTGATTTATTTTGAGCACTCACCTGATCATTTATATCTGTGCCGATATTGACACTTGCCATCTT
>BLSH010132344.1:44600-57166 GCA_018402905.1 Glandirana rugosa | reverse complement strand
TCTGTCCTTCACAGCAGCAGCAGGAACCTCACCCTATACTAGTTGAGATGATTTTAGAACGCTAATATATCCCTCACATCAGCAGCAGGAACCTCTCCCTATACCAGTATGGGATGATTTTATAACGCTAATCTGTCCCTCACTGCAGCAGCAGGGACCTCTCCCTATACCAGTATGAGATGATTTTAGAACGCTAATCTATCCCTCACAGCAGCAGCAAGGACTTCTCCCTATACCAGTATGAGATGATTTTATAACGGTAATCTGTCCCTCACATCAGCAGCAGGTACCTCTCCCTATACCAGTATGAGATTATTTTATAACGTAATCTGTCCCTCACAGCAGCAGCAGGAACCTCTCCCTATACCAGTATGAGATGATTTGATAACGGTAATCTGTCCCTCACAGCAGCAGCAGGAACCTCTCCCTATACCAGTATGAGATTATTTTATAACATAATCTGTCCCTCAAAGCAGCAGCAGGAACCTCTCCCTATACCAGAATGAAATGATTTTATAATGGTAATCTGTCCCTCACAGCAGCAGCAGGAACCTCTCCCTATACCAGTATGAGATGATTTTATAACGCTAATCTAACCCTCACACCAGCAGCAGGAACCTCTCCCTATACTAGTATGAGATGATTTTAGAACGCTAATCTATCCCTCCCAGCAGAAGCAGGAACCTCTCCCTATACCACTATAAGATGATTTTATAACGGTAATCTGTCCCTCACAGCAGCAGCAGGAACCTCTCCCTATACCAGTATGAGTTGATTTTATAACGGTAATCTGTCCCTCACAGCAGCAGCAGGAACCTCTCCCTATACCAGTATGAGATTATTTTATAACGTAATCTGTCCCCCACAGCAGCAGGAACCTCTCCCTATACCAGTATGAAATGATTTTATAATGGTAATCTGTCCCTCACAGCAGCAGCAGGAACCTCTCCCTATACCAGTATGAGATGATTTTATAACGGTAATCTGTCCCTCACAGCAGCAGTAGGAACCTCTCCCGATACTAGTATGAGATGATTTTATAACGGTAATCTGTCCCTCACACCAGCAAGAACCTCTCCCTATACCAGTATGAGATGATTTTATAACAGTAATCTGTCCCTCACAGCAGCAGCAGGAACCTCTCCCTATACCAGTATGAGATGATTTTAAAACGCTAATCTGTCCCTCACACCAGCGGCAGGAACCTCTCCCTATACTAGTATGAGATTTTAAAACGCTAATCTATCCCTCACACCAGCAGTCAGGAACCTCTCCCTATACCAGTATGAGATGATTTTATAACGCTAATCTATCTCTCACAGCAGCGGCAGGAACCTCTCCCTATACCAGTGTGAGATGATTTTATAACGCTAATCTATCCCTCACAGCAGCAGCAGGAACCTCTCCCTATACCAGTATGAGATGATTTTATAACGCTAATCTATCCCTCACAGCGTCGGCAGGAACCTCTCCCTATACCAGTATGAGATGATTTTATGACGCTAATCTATCCCTCACAGCGACGGCAGTATCCTCTCCCTACACTAGCCTTAGAGCATGTGACATGCAGTGCTACGTGACTCCAGCTCATATCGAGGCTGGGTCACATGATGTACTGGACAATCACAGCCATGCCACTAGTAGGCATGGCTGTGATGGCTTCTAAGGGCAAACAAGTGAAACGCTTGTTGATTGGCTGCCCTGCAGCTATTCAAAAAGGCACAAAAACACACCCAAATCCCGAACCCGGACTTTTTCTCAAATGTCCGGGTTCGGGACACGGACACCCTAAAGTCCGGTACGGACCCAAACTTTACAGTCCGGGTTCGCTCAACTCTAGTGATGTGCACTATATTACCAAAAGAATTGGGACACCTGTCTTTGCAAGCACATGACATTTACTGGCATCCCAGTATTAGTCCGTAGGGTTCAATATTGAGTTTGCCCACCCTGTCCCTGTCTATGTGAATGTTTGACCATTCTTCCAGAAGCACATTTGTGAGGTCAGTCACTAATGTTGGAGAGAAGGCCTGGTTCGCAGTCTGCATTTTAATTCATGCCAAAGGTGTGCAGGCCAGTCAAGTTCCTCCACCCCAAACTCGCTCATCCATGTCTTTATGGACCATGCTTTGTGCACTGGTGCGCAGTCATGTTAGAACAGGAAGGGGCCATCCCCAAATTGTTCCCACAAAGTTGGAGCATGACATTGTCCAAAATGTCTTGGTATGCTGATGCCTTAAGGGTGCCTTAATAATGTTATGCCAAGTAAAATGATACCCAACATGTCATGCTTCAAAATTGCGTTCGCTTGCAGAATGGCAACAAACTTTGCAACTTAAAAATCTCCAATGGCGATGTTTAAAACATTCTACAGGTTAGCAGTTTTGAGTTATAGAGGAGGTCCAGTGCTAAAATTGTTGCTCTCGCTCTAATGAGTGCGGCGATACCTCACATGTGTGGTTTGAACACCGTTTTCATATGTGGGCGGGGCTTACGTTCGCTTCTGCGCGCAAGCTCGGAGGGACGGAGTGCTTTAAATTTTTTTTTTTTAATTATTTATTTCGCTTTTTACTTATTATTTTTACACTGTTCTTTTTTTAAAAAAAATGTGATCACTTTTATGCCTATTACAAGAAATGTAAACATTCCTTGTAATAGAAAAAAGCATGACAGGTCCTCTTAAATATGAGATCTGGGGTCAAAAAGACCTCAGATCTCATATTTACAGTAAAATGCAAAAAAAAAAACATCATTTCTGCCCTGCCGTATTATGGAGCCAAGTGAGCTGCTTCAGTTGCTCAGTCGCCTCACAGACACTGGGGGGGGGGGCGGATCTGATCATCTCCGCTGCTGCTGGGGGGTCCGGTAAGCTCCGGAGATGATGGGAAAGTGGCAGGAGGGGTGCACCTCTCCTGCTGCTGATAAAAGTGATCTTGCGGCGAATCTGCCGCTAAGACCACTTTTATCATGTGCAGAGTCTACTGCAGAAAAAAACAATATCTGAATGGTGCCTGTAGGTGCAGGCACCTTTCAGATATCACTTCTCAAAGGCAGGACATCATATGACCTCCACCTAAAGAGAAGTGTATATATACTATATATATATATATTTTTTTTTTTTTTTTTTTTACTTCTCTCTCTGGCTTTTCCTCACTTTTTTCACCCCGTTTCTCTGTTTACCTCTTCATGACTTTATGGTCATTATAGACCTCCTACACATTTTTTTGTTAAATAGCACAGTTGCCTTGGATCTTTCCGCTATGTATGAAATATATATGGGGCCAGGAGACCTCTCACAAACCTCACAAAAGATTCATTATGCCTTATTGTGATGTTTCGGCTAAAATGTGGTTTCTGTTCATGTATCTCCTCCTGTTCTTCATTGTTCTATGTCTATTTCTATTTTACATTGGAAATTGTCTTTTTGTTAACCAAGCTGTATGCTTTGCTGAAGGAGGAAGCAAAACTTACAAATATAAACATATATGACTCCTAAACCTGTTTTCCTTACTGACATGACAACCTCTTCTGAGAAGAGTGAACAGAAGTAATTGAATGGTTCAGTTCATGGTTTAAAGCTAACGGCTACATGGCAAACGTAATGCAGTGAGAGCACAAACACATACGATCTTCTGACCAAAGATCATTCAATGTACAGTATATAGTCAAAAATCTATGAATTTGCAGATTTTTAAAGAAAATATTCTAGTAACCACAGCCATGATAATTAGATAATTAATGCGTGACCCAGTTTTCATTAGCTGCCAGTAACTATCTACGGTACAATAAGAACATTACTAGAATCGTAAAAAACGTAGGGAACATCAAGAAAACATTTGGCAACCAGTGAGTGTGGCAGTGGGAGTGCCTTGAAGGGGAGTGAATGAAAGGGGAATGGTTACAGTCTGAGCCTACTTGCTGTTTATACAGCACACTTATGCCAAATTCCTTGTCCCTATAAAGTATGCTTTAATTACTTTGAAAGTCTCACAGATACACATAAACACAAGGACAAAGGATCATTTTTTAAACATGCACAGGGAACCAACACATTTATTGAAACTACTTGAAAGAAAAACTGTGGGGCATGTGCCCTGGGTAGCCGATTCTAGCAAAACACATGCTGTACAGGATTGAGGTACAAGATAAGTAAAATATCTTAAATTATTTTTCACATTTGTCTATATCTGGCTCTGTTTTGAAAGCAATTGCCGAAATCTCTTCATTATAATTCATTATAATTCTCATGTATTATCTAATTATGATAATTATTTCATTCGCCCCCTAACTATCAAGTGTTAATATGTATTTTTAAAGAAAGCAATATACATTTTATAATTAATGCATGTATCTTCTTTTAACAGGGAATACTGTACTGATCTACCCATATCTAGTAATAACACAGAATTCCTTGTAAATTTTAACAATTACATAGACACAAGAACACCTTCATACAAAGAATGTAAGTAGAAATGCCACTTTTCTTATTTTCAAGACAGTAACGCATGCTCTTTATTATTTGCATATATATATATATCATATAAGCTATAATTAAATATTTTGGTTCTAGGCTGGGCAACCAACCAGAGTGAGTGAGTAAACTTGTGGGTCCGTTTTGATGGACTCCGCTACTCAGCGGAGATCGATCCATTGATCCTCTCACTGTGCAGGGACCGGCCTGTAAGAGCCCCGCTCTCCTCTATGGGGATTGGATGAAAACGAATCCACCTGTCCGTTTTCATCTGATCCTCCAGATGAATGGGAAAAAGGGTTTCCATCTATCTGGATTTAGTGGAGCGGAGCGGAATGGATGTCAGCGGACATGTCACCGCTGACATCCGTCGCTCCATAGAGGTTAATGGACCGTCCGTACAGTTCGGCCTGAACAACTGACAGGGGGACCTGCATGTATGTGTGAAAGAGCCCTAAAGGTGTAAGGCTGACGTAGGAAAATCTCATTCATTTTTAGGTACAGCTCTGGAAACCACAGGGATTTGCTAAATGTTGTTTTTATATTAGAGGTCATGGATCAGGTTTATTGGGCTCATCAGAAAAATCTGTAAAAGTTGTAAACACTTTAACATTAAATGTTGTTTTCTTGTTGTTGATGCCCCCCTGAGCTTTTTGCTTATTCATCCCCTGCACTCTAGACTCCTTTCCTATGTTCTAATAGGTGTGCCAAAAACCAATCCTCCTGTGCTCAGGCTTATTGGTCCAAAAGGTGATGCAAAAGTAGCTAAGTAAATTCTTAGTAGATGCTAGTAGCTTTCCACACTCAAGGGTCTTGCAGCCCTCCTCAGGACTATGAGCATCCAAAGGCACTAAAGAATACAAGAACAAGAGAAGGGGCACACCAACCTAGTGCAATACCGTTTAAAAAGTTTATTCAAGAATGATCAAATAAAAGTATATTCACAAGCAGAGCAATTAAAAAGGCACAACAGAGTTTAAGGCAAACATAGGCCTCCAGGACTATTTCGGAGCTCCACCTCAGCAGGGAGACCAGATTGTGTCCATTTGGCCAGGCTGACATGTTTCTCTCTGGCATCACAAGTGTGGGCAACCGGTTGTAAAAGCTTTGTGCATCACAGCCGGGTGCGCACTGCGCATGTGCGAGTCACTCTGTGCCTTCTCAATGGCCAGGCAATCTTCTGGGACCTGCGACGTGTCCCAGAAGATTGCAGGGAGGGAGGGGGAGAGGAGAACATCTACTTGAGTCGCCTAGGTGGCCCGAACGGAAGTTGGAGCTGAGTACCTGTCAAAACTAGGTACCCACCCCCCCACCCAAAAAAAATGACATGCCAAATGTCTTTAAAGTGGAAGCTCCACTGAGGGAAGCTCATAAGCATGCAGTGAAGGTCTCTGGGAAGAAAAATGTTACTTTTTTTACAGCTCTATTTTTTCTAGTTATGTCACTACATATATACATGCACATCTATGTGGTACTTTAGGAGAGACACCCAAGGACACACACACACGTAAATACCTTTAGGAACCCACATGGCTGTTCTGGTCAGGAGTATGCAAGAAGACAGACAGCACCTAGAACTTCTCCAACCTAAAAGAAAAGCCCACAAGGCTATCCATTATTAATTAGTATAATTCATTGATACTCACATAGTTCTGTTTTTTAACAGGCTTGATTTTTGACATACAGTAAAATAATTCACTGTACTTAGCATGTTATGAAGTATTGTTATACAGAATAAATCCTATCTCAATAATTAATAGACTAAACACCCAAGCCCATAATGAACTGATACTAGCCCATAAGAACTACAATCTAACAAAATTTAAAAAACACTGGCACTATTGGGTAATATTCCCCAAAGCATGTAAATACTTGAAAGAGATATACAAGAACATATCATAATACAATCTGTAAATTTCTACAGACAACCCTAATACAGAATGAGAATATAATATTCAAATAGACTCTGTATAAACCCCTCTTCCATACCCTCCTATTATCAACCTAAATCATAATAATACCCAGCTCTCGAATCTCTTAGAACCTATTTACAGTATGTACCCACTGGGGTAAATAGGTATACTAGTCGATGTTTAGTATCAGTCGAGATCTGGAAATTATATAGAGTAAACGTTGCCCTTTTCCTCTGCCCTAAAGTACAAGGTCTACATGTAACTGGTCTTCTTGATTGTTTCTGTCAAATGTGAAAGTCAAAAAAAAAGAAAAAAGAATAAATCCTATCTCTGCACAGCAAAGTTGTTTTATTATTTTTTTTAGTTTTTATACATGAAAATCAGGCCACATATATGTGATGTTCCCATTTATAAAACTTTTAATTGTCACTATCTTTTAAGAGCTTTGCTAACTATGTGCTAATTACTATACAGTGTTTACATTGTTGCTTGAAGCTAGTCATTAACCGGTTCCTGACCGTGCACTGTCTATTTATGGTGACAGTGTGGACGTGTCTTGCGAATCGCCGTAAATAGGTGGCAATTCATGCATGCCCAGCTAGGGAGCACGAGTGCGCCACCGGCGGCGCGCTCTCGTGCCCGGCGCACTCTGGAGTAGTGTACCCACGGCTCGGGCAGACCTGATGTCTGCCAGCAAGCCGCGATGAGCTGCCAGAGGGAAAGAACGGGGAACCGCCGTGTTTTGCATTCTGACAGGTGGCATATAAGAGATCTACTGATCCCTATCACTGGGATCAGTTAGATCTCTTATGCCCATAGCAGCCCAGCCCCCTCACAGTTAGAACATGCCTAGGGAACACAGTTAACCCCTTCCCTGCCCCCTGCATGTTAACCCCTTCACTGCCAATGACATTTATACAGTAATCAGTGGATATTTAAATTTCTGATTGCTGTATAAATGTCATTGATCCCAAAAAAGTGTCAAAAATGTGCAACATGGCCGCCTCAATAACAAAATCCCAATAAAAATCGCAGATCGCTGCCATTACTAGTAAAAAAAAATGTAAAAACCCCATAAATTAATTCTCATGGTTTGTAAACGCGGCAACTTTTATGCAAACCAATCAATAAACGCCAATTGAGTTTTTTAACCAAAAATATGAGGAAGAATATAAATCGGCCAAAACTGATGAGTACATTTGTTTTTTTTTATATACATTTTTTGGATTTGTATTTTAGCAAATACAAATATTTTTTTTTTTTTTGCAAAATTGTTGCTCTTTTTTTGTTTATTGCGGTGATCAGAAATGACTCAGAGGTGGTCAAATATCACCAAAAGAAATCTCTATTTGTGGGAAAAAAGGACGCAAATTTTGTTTGGGTACAACGTCGCACGACCGCGCAATTGTCAGTTAAAGTGACGCAGTGCCGAATCGCAAAAAAGTGTTCTGGTCCTACAGTGGGAAATCCTCCAGGGGTGAAGTGGTTAAACAGCTGTGTAGAGAAGAGAGGAAGCCCTTTGAACTTTTTTTAAAGCTCTTTCTGAATAAAGTATTAAAGAGAGGAGGTGGGGATAGGAAATTGTTTTTTTAAGTGTATGTCACATTAAAAACTTTCTTTTTTTTTATTGTTGGATAGAGTTGGATAGGGTTAGAACCCCTGTCAGTTTTTAATGATATCCAGGGCTTCCTGTCCTGACAGGAAGTGAGAGGAATTCTTTAATAGCAATGCAGGCAGAAATAAATATGTTTTTCTTAAAGTAGAACTATAAGCAAAACATTTTTTTTACGTTTTGGATAGAATAAGAGAGGGTTATAACCCCTGTCAGTTTTTTTGCCATCTGTGTCCCATTGGGGAGATTTACCTTCACCTCCTGTCCCATAGCCAAAACAGGAAGTGAGAGGGGACAGATAATAAAAACCTGACATGGTTTCAAATCCATCTCCACTCTATTCAAAACTAAAAAAAATAAATGTTGACTTTAGTTATACTTTAACTCTGCTATGGGGGTACACTGGTAATGGATCACTTTTCCAGTTCAGCAGGGAGGAGGAAAGCTTTTAAAGGAGAAGTTTGGGGTTCCAGACAAACACATATCGATTCACATCTCCATGCTGTAGCATCGCCTGATGCTGCAACTTTCCTCCATCATCATTATACTCAAGAACTGAGAAATCACATGATCACTGATCACTCAGTTCTCTGTCAACTCTGAGCAGAGAGTGGTGACTGTCAGTTACCACTCTCACCTCTGCCCCTCCAGTGCTCACAGGAGCGCCAAGCTGGAGAGGGGCAGGCTCAGCTGGTTTCGCCTCTCAGACCCTCGCTGAGAGCCAGAGCTGGCTGTCAATTAAACAGCTCGGAGCATCCTGACAATATGGTTGGGACCCTGGTCACCATGGTCACCAGGTTATTCCTACATGGTCATGATGTGGAAACAACCTGCTCCCCCTTTTTTCTTATTTGTTCCTCTATTTTCTTTTATGTTGTTGATTCCTCTATATTTATTTAATTACACCCCTGACAAACTCTCATTTGAGCGAAACATGTAGGGTTATTTATGAAAAGTCCTTCTGGTGCATAGGCAAATGCACCCTCGTTCTGTAGTAGTAAATAATTGCCACAGTGGCTAACATTGTATAGATTCTTAAGGCCTGTGTTAGTAGATTTGATTATATACCTAAATGAGCAGTTACCACTTTCAGTGCAGGCACAGCCCCACTGCAAAGAAACATTTTCTTTTCTTTACAGATTTGGGCTTTAAACACAGACTTAATCATTCAGAACCAACTCTTTGAAAACGTAAAGGAATAGGACTGAACAGCATAACAAATGTCACTGTCTACTATTGAAGTATGCTCAATTACAAATAAAATGAATAACACATTTGATAAATTTAAATGTGGGATTAGAACCTCTTATCATTATTACTCAGCAAAGCATGTGATTCTTCCTTTACCAGTGTTTAGTGGTTTAAATGCCTTAGTCCCTATGGGAAAATAAAGAGACATTGGACTAGATGCTGTCGGCATAATTCCAGAACTAGTTTCACCATGTAATCCTAAACCGTTTCTTTTTTTATTTTAAACATTGATTTGCTTTGACTTGTATTTTACTTTATTTTACCTAAAATAGGTAACAAAGAATTGATTAACAGAGCTCTATTGGATGCAGGGCTGTCATATGATCTTGTTCAAAACCACTGGAAGGGTCCACTACCGTAAGATTTTTCATTTTATTTTTAAATTTCTAATGATCCTTGATCCCTGGATAAAGGAACTTGTATTTTAAAGAGATTGTATAAAATTAAAAGCCATATATTTCTCATTTTTATTAAATCAGGTAAATATTTGAAACATTGCATTTACATTTTCAGCCAGCAAGTATAATTCTATATTCCTTTTCTTATGATTCAATATTAGTCTTAACAGCTTTGCTGAAAAATCCTGTTTTTCATTGAGCTTAATAGCTGCAAATTACAACTTATTCACCAGAGGAGTAACTGATCTCCTATAATCTTTGCCCTGTTCATATCAGGCCATATGTACAGCTTGATTTGTAAACAAAAGATACAGTGCTCCCAAACTGTCCCTGCCCATTGCAATGAATGGGCAGTGCTTCAGAAGCGCCGGAAAAGTGTTTGAGAAGCGCCACAACTCAGCGGTTTTAACTCCTCCTTAACCCCTTCTTTGGGGTTAAAAGCGCCTTGCTAGCGGCCCAAAATAGCTGCTTAAACAGCGGTAAAGCACCACTAAAACGAGTGCCGCTTTACCGCTAATGTGGCCGTGGCCCCAGTGTGAAAGGGGTCTAATAATTAGGATTAGCATCTCAGAGATTCCAGTGGTAATATTTGCAGTTGTTTCCATCTCCCAGTCTTGGAGATTCACCTCTCTGTCCTCTGTCTGCAGCAGGGAAAGTCTTGCTCCTCCTGCTGATTTACAATAAGTTAAAAGCCCAAAAGGGAGCAAGAGTGGTGGTTTGTTATTGGCAGGTCCATTTTAAATTATCTATAAACAAAAGCTGTGCTTTGCCTATGCAACAGGTTCACTTTAATGTAGCCTTCCCTAGCAGCACCCACTCACTTTGTTTTCTTCTTGATACTTTGGTCACCCATTACTTCTGGATATGGAGAGCATGTAACTTGTTCTCCTTCTTTTCATGACAACATTGGTATTTGATTGTTGGCTAATCAAGTGTACATCACTGTCACATGGCTGTGAGAAAGTAGCAATGACTTGAAACAGGAAGGGAAATGAGTTGCTTGCTTTTCCATACTACAGAGTACCGGGTACTTCACTTCCGCAGTTGAATGGAGTGGCAGGGCATTAAGGGAGCCTATAAGCAGCTGGTGATTCTGGCTATAAAGTGAACTTGTTTCTTTCACTGCATAGAAAAAACAATCATTGACTTTAAATGCCCAGGGTGCCCTAGAAATATGACTTGATAAGCCTGTTTAAAGCAGCAAAATAAATGAAATTAATCTGCTTAATTGCATTTATCTATAACAAATATTTGCTGTTTACTTTGTTTATAAATGTTTTACTCTTCCAGAAAAGGGGTCACTGCCAGATTTGTATCTACAGATGGCGGGATTACCAGAGTGTACCCAAAAAGGTAATGTGCCATTATAATTACCTATGATATATATAAGACATTCATTTTGAAATATTATACAGTACCCTATAAACAGAGATGCTTTTTGTTTAATTGACTGATAGGTAGTTGGCTACTTTTACATGGGAAAGTAGCTTGTTTGATCTACATGCAAAATCAGCGTATGTGTACAGTAAGCACAAATTATTTGGTTACTGTATGAAATCAACACAAGTATTCCAGCAGTAGTTAGAGAATCATGAAGTATCATTTGTACAACTGTCACTCTAGTCTATTACCGGCGCTCATTAAAGCGGATTAACACCCATGTAAAAGTCAACAGCTACAAAAAGTGTAGCTGCTGACTTTTAATAATCAGCCACTCACCTGTCCCTCGCTCCAGCAATGCGGTCGCTCTTCGCCCCCTATCCTCGGTGGCGCCGGCATCATGAGTGTGGGCACCCAGCTTTGGCTTCCAAGTCGGGTGTGCACTGCGCATGCATGAGTCACACTGCACCTTGTGACTGGCCGGCATATCTTCTGGGACCTGTGACATGTCCCAGAAGATCGCCGAGAGGGAGGAGGGAAGGTGGACTTCCTTCCCTGAGCCGCAGTGCTCCAGCGCTCCCAGGTCCAGGAAGTGGACCTGGGACCCTGTGAAAACAGGGTCCCTGGTCACCCCCCCCAAAAAAAAGACATGCCAATTGGGGCATGTTGGGGGGGGGTCACCTTTCATTAAAGTGGAAGTTCCACTTTAGGAACTCCGCTTTAATAATATATAAACAGATTTTTTAATATGTGAACTTCCTTTGGAGTGTATCGCTTTTACTTATCCTTACCTACTCATAAAAGTAGGATTATATATAATATTTATATAAATAAAAAGAAAAGTTTTAACATAACCGCACAGCTGCTCAAAATACACATTGTACATATATATTATGTTGTGAACAATTTCTCTAATCACACTCATCAAATTTGAAACAATATTTCAATAAGCATTCCAAATGTACTGCTTCATAATTATACAGATATGACCATCATATGACATTTTAATCCCATATTGTTAAGATACATACTAATTATTTAGACCACTGTAAAAAAAAAGTATATATACATATATATTTTATGTGCACACTAACTTTCTGCTCTAAAGGGTATTCTACCTCGACACCACTTTTTATAGCCATCTGGAACTTTTGCTAAAAGTGTCCAGCAGTGTTGATTATTTTTACAATTTAGGAATATGACTCTATGTCGTTTTGTATATAAAAAGAAGTAAAATGTTCTGTCTCGTACTTAAAGTCACATCGGAAACAGAATAAAAGTATCTGAACTTTATTTGACACATAGAGAAAACCAAAGGATTACACGAAAATCGATATATAAATACAATAGTCTGAACCCAAATAAAAGTACCGGACGTAACATTGTGTTGACAATATTACGTTGACATAGGTCTTTCGTCGTACTCAGTATAAGGATTTAACATTTTTATTAGTTGTGACGACCTGTGAAAATCGTTTTCAAGGTCTACCGATATTTTTCACCACAGCTCCATCTTATGGGAAATCTCGTCTTTCAATCAC
>BLSH010132344.1:9468-36618 GCA_018402905.1 Glandirana rugosa | reverse complement strand
GTTATAAAGCCATATCTAATATGAATGGAAGTTGTGATGACGGTCTTCTTGAAATGACACGATGGATGGGACGTGACATGTCAGAGACAGACTACAGAAGTATCTAGAAGTTACGACATGAAGACGAGATTTCAAAAATAAGTGAAAATACCTTTCGGTCCGATATCGGACCAGTTGTTCTAACGGTAAATTTTTTTACCTTCGACGCCAAGTGTGTGTACTCATATCGAGTCTCCAAAACAGGTCTCCGATAAGTCACTGTTCTTACGACGTGTCACTTCTAGTCTTCTGTCATTACAACATCCATTTATATAACATACGGTGTTCATAAATGGCAATCTTGTTGACCAGGCTATAGCCTGGCTTTCCATAAAAGTGAATAAAAACTTTAGAGCAGAAGTACAGCATTGAAGATCTATGAAGACATCAGACAGAGACTGTACAGTGCAGGGTAGGTAGCACAGTAAAGTTCTTCTGGCAGTAGTGTTGAAGGTAAGTATAATCTATACCGAAATATTGTGGAAGGGGAGGGTGTAGAAAACACCAATAGTACCAATAGTGCACTTATACTTTAAGCCAAATAAGTCTGCGGGGTAATTTATTGGTTAGAACAAGCTGAGTAAATGTATTTTCAGCTTTCCCAATGTAGTTTTTGGCTGCTAGATTTTACAGTCACAAAATAAAACTTTTACAACTTTCCTGGAATAGTAATTTGTTTAAGACACTTACAAATATACATAGTTACAGGAATTTTGCTTATTTGCCTTTTAGTTGTTGGAGTTAAAATAGACTTCCAAAACTGGATGGATAATTTTACAACTGCTACCACCAAAGAATCGGTATGTATGTATTTTCATTTTGTGAATCTGGAAAGGGCAAATGTGTGGTGAGAAAAAAATCTAAACTATTGACTCAAATATGTGTGCTAAGCTTATGAGAGCTCTTAGTACCATGTAGTCCATAAATGACAATTGGGCAGGGCTGATAATACTGCTAGGGATTTCACTGCAGCAGAGTGTTCAGGCCGTAAGATGCTCACTGGATTTCTGGCAGTATCAACAGGTGTTTTTTGTACTTTTTTTATAACGAAAATGTTTTAACTTATGAACAAAACGAATGAACAAAAAGGAACAAAAAAAAAAAGTTAATAGTTATTGTTTACATAAGTTTTAAAAACAACTTACAGGTAATTAAATACAATATGTAACCAAGAGGTAAGTTGTCAGTGCATAGTAGATTAATAGCAACCCTACAGTACCCTTCCTGTTGACAGTGTACTAAAGCTGCCTACATATACTAGATAGCAATCAGATTGTTAAAGCACAGGGGTTGATTTACTAAAGGCAAATAGACTGTGCACTTTTGAAAACGCAGTTGCTCCAGAGCTTAGCAAATGAGGTAAGGCTTCACTTTACAAAGAACAACAAATCACATGCAAGGAAAATAAAAAAACAGCATTTTGGCTTGCACATGATTGGATGATGGAAATCAACAGAGCTCTCCCTCATTTACTAAGCTCTGGAGCAACTGCACTTTCAAAAGTGCACAGTAAATTTGACTTTAGTAAATCAGCCCCACAGTATTACCAACTGATAAAAAAAGTGTATTCCTAATACACTTTTAAAGCAAATTTTCTATCAATGACGTATTTGTTTAAAAAATTGATTTAATCTGATTAGCTTAGTTACAGACAATCATATTAAAGACCCATCTGCATTGTACTATGGGTCTAACTCTATGAATATGCCTGCAGGAGGGGAAAGCACAAAGGTGGCCTAATCAGTGTGTTGCTGCTTCTTTATTGTCCAACCATCAGGGGCGAAGTGGGCAGGTAACACCACTGAATTCCTTAAGGCCTCATAAACACGGGCGTTTTTTGACACCACTTTCTTCTGTGTTTTTTGCAGCTCTCCATGTTATTCAATGGCCCTCCAAAAACACCAACATTTTTGAGCAGTAGAGGGTGTCAGCATTTGTGAGCTGTTCTAGAACGTGGGACCATCGCGTTCTGAGGCTGATGGCAATCGGCAAAACGCTAATTAACGCTGTACCGGCATTAACTGGCATTTTTTGACGCCAACGTTTTCTGGTTAAAAAATAGCAGAGGAATGTTTTTTTTTAAAAACCGCCTATTGACGCTGATGCTCATTAACGCTCATTGACGCCGATGCAAAACGCCGAAAAAACACAGATTTTTCCCTGACGTCGGACCCGACCTTTTGCTTATTTAAAAACATATGCCCGTGTGTATGCGGCCTAAAGGTTAAGTTGACCTTTAAAAAATAAATATTAAATACACACGCTTTTGCAGGAAAAAAAGTGCACATATTTTTTTTTTTCACATACATGCTTTTGCAGGAAAAAAAGTGCACATAATTATTTTTTCACACAAGCCTGCAAAGCATTGCATCCATGATCAAGAGTGCAGTGCCAGGTTCCTGCAGACTCCTATTCCAGCTACCTGCTTTTACCTCTGTGCAAGCTTTCAGTTGGAGAGCTGGAGGAAGTGTCAATGAATTATGAGTGCAGTGATTGCCACTTATGTATACCACTGAGATCTACAAGTCCATCTTCTGCAGTGGAAGATGGGTCTTGTGGTACACTTATTCACAGAACTCTGTGAATGAATGACAGAGCTGTGCAGTCAGAGCCCCTCACAGCCACACTGATTTCAAAGGTGGCAGTGGCTGTGGGGGAGAAGAATTTCACTGGGGGGGGTGCTCTGTAACTCAGTGCTCAGTAACATGTTACACACAAAATACGGGAGTAACATGTATCATGTTACAAAAGGTGAAGTTAGCCTTTAACTATACCAGAGAAAGTGTTGTCATTCTTCTCTCTACACAGTGTGGGCAGGTTTTGTGAATCACAGAAGTGGTTGAACAGGATCATAAATATAGTGGAAGGTAGAACTATTCACATATATATTCAAACATGCAACATATATAATATGTGTGATTTTACTTTTGCGGCTAGCTGTTAATATGAATGATAATCAAGTATTGGATATTGGACCGTTTCTAGCTAGCTTGATCATTTCTGCCAAGTAAAAATATCACAAGAAATGCAAGAAATGTGGACATGGGTTTCATCACAGAACCACATAAATCAAATGCTGATCTTCTAAGCAGCACAATTAATTGCTGCCTTGAAATGAATCAATCGTGGCATTTAACATCTTACAACTGTCAGTATGTATCACAAGCAAATACCATTACTGCACTGCCTTATAATTTGCAGGCTTCATTGTGTGTGTATAACATCCAGATAGCTTCTCATAGTTACAATTTAGGCACTATTTAAATGAATAGTTAAAGTATTATTTAATTGTTCTATTGACAGATCATAAGTAACAAATATCAGATATTTTTGCCATATACTTGAACTTGTGCTTGTATGTAAAAGAATGTGATGTTGCCTTGAGTTCAGACCAAGTGCTTGATTGTATCCCTCTGAGCATGTCTTAATGAATATATTTTTCCATTTCCTCTCTGCAGTGTAAGATCGATGAAGTCTGTAACTGTAAACTGGACAGCTCGGTAAGAGATCTTAAATTTGAGTAAATTAGGATTCTGCTGCTACAGCTGTGGTTTTCCCAGCTGAGAAGACTGTTCTCACTGATAATTTTGGAGGAAATATGATATATACAGTTTAAGTAAAATGTTTTTTAGAGTATTCTTTGTGGAAAGGTTTTGAAGTCAAATGGCAGCGTCAGTATATTTTTGTTAGTTCATATATGGTGATGGACATTTATGTAAAAGTGGAAAATGATGCTATTTTTAGAGCTCTTGCTGTTGAAAAATTCCCATTAGATATTATTTGTATCTTTCCTTCTGTCATAAATGTGTATGTCACAAACTGCTTGCTGCCTGGTACAACATTTAAAGCAAACCATGATTAGAATAAACTTTGCTAATGTTACCCCCAGATGCCATTATGTGCCTCTAATTTTGTAAAAAGAGGATCAGGATAGAATGCGCTCAGGATGACAGGTATAAAAGCAATTCATGAACAGTTCATAAAACGTCCATAATGCACAATAGTCCAAAAATATATGGTTGCCTGATAGGCTCAGTCAAGGGACAGGTGCACTTTAGGGCAACTCTTCCAGGAGAGAAGCCAACTCTGTACTATAAAACACAAAATAGAGGAGATGAGCACCTCTAAGTGAAGCATTTATTTAATACAGTAACACCATGGACAAGTGGTCACTCACATATACGTGAAGGGGTACGGGTTTATCTTGAAACAGACATCAACTGTGAGATGTTGTCAGCTGCAGCACCATTGCCGAGGAAGACAGTTCACACAGAGGAAGCTGCGAGATGTCAGGCAGTGGACTTCCATGTCATTCAGGGTAGTCTCTGGGCTAGAACATGGCATGGATAGCAGCGTCGGTGTCAGTGAGTGATGTCAGCAAGCAGGGAGTTCTCCTTGCTTGTTGACATCACTCACTGATGCACACACTGCTATCCATGTCTCATTCCAGCCCAGAGACTACCCTGAATGACACGGAAGTCCGCTGCCTGACATCTAGCAGCTTCCTCTGTGTGGACCGTCTTCCTCTGCAATGACTCTGCAGCTGACAACATCTCACAGTTGATGTCTGTTTCAAGATAAGCCCGTACCCCTTCATGTTCATGTGAGTGATCACTTGTCCATGGTTTTACTGTATTAAATAAATGCTGCACCTAGAGGCGCTCTCCTCCTCTTTCTAATTTTGTAGAACTATGGCCCCAGAATGTCCTGAGAGCCTTCTAACTTAGGCTGGGTTCACAATACCGAATGGAGCGGCTCACAGCAGGGGTCCCTTGCATCCCTGTTCACCATTTCAGGTCCATTTTGGTCAGAATTTTTGGCTGTATTCTGCCCTGAAATGGACCAGAAGACACGCAGGACTCCTGTGCAATTCGCTATGGAGCCGATTCGGAGATGTGTAAACCGTCTCCATTGAGAGCCGGTCACAATCTCCTGACATGTGAATTGGATGCGGGAAAAACAATTCGCAATAGTGTGAACCCAGCCTCATAGTAGACTAATGCCACATTTTATGAAGGTGGTAGGACATGCTTGCACCTGATGTTACTTATCCTGACGCCATACAATAGTTCCCTTTATGAAAGGCCTGAGGGATTAGATCACATGAGGATGGATCATCAACAGGGGACAATAGGAGCAATAATGTTTATTATTATACTATATATTGTTATTATTATTATTCCAAATCTTGGGGGACTTTGCGTCTTTTATTTTACCAGGGGCTTTAAGAGGATAATAATGTATACAGTCTAAAACCTCTTAAAGGAAACATAATATATATTCTTAGAAAGTATGCATTTGGGTTATTATATTATTTTATTGGATTCTGTACACAGATGTATAACTGCTTCAGTGGCTGTGTATCAGAGAATGTGATTAGAATCCCCGTTTATTGAAGTTAACCACTTTCTGAAAGAAAGCTGTAAATAATTGTTCTAAGTAATGGTGCCCTCTGCCTACATTAATCTACCTTTAATTTTAGAACTAGAAGAAGGCACCTGTGCATGCTGCTAGTTCTCACACCCTGCACTTGTTTTAAAATAATGATTGAGAATTAGTCAATCTGATTCACAAACATAAGATCACAATGACAGCGATTCGTGGTTATCATATGAGATTTGTTTGAAAGAAAAACAGTGTTCCAAATAAAAACCTTCTGTGTTTTATTTAAATTTTATTTGAAGGTGGTACAACAAATCACGCTAGACAGTACTGTCACTAATTGGTAGCTGTGTAAGAATAAGTAAGGATAAAATATTTGGAAATATTTTTCTCTAGATCTCGAATATATGTACAGATGTATCCCAATCAACAGAATATAGGATATGTGAGCATGTACGATCAGTTCATGTAAAAACTGAACTCTTTATACTGACTTATTTTATAGCAACTGGACTGCGTAATTCTTGATGATGGCGGTTTTCTTTTGATGTCAAATCAGAGGAGTTACAATTCACAGGTATGTACCTGTAATTTTATTTCTTGTCTCCTGGGAGGAACTGCACTAATCTGAAAACTTCAATGCAGTTTATAGTTGCAAAACATAACTGTGTAAGCTTTAATATGACTTATTCCCATCAGATTCTTTTTGAAGATAACTGTATGTGAAATATGTACTGAAAATATATTTAAAAGTGCGTGTTGGTATTACCAAACCCAGAAACACCTTACATATGGAAGTATTGTTTTACACATACAATTTGGAGAAATGGATAGCAGATGCTAAGCTTTTGTTTAAACTTGGCATACAGCAACAAAGACAGTATGCATGCTAATCTTTTCACTTGAACTGGATGACTTGCAAATACTTTTCTATGTAGTGTAAAATAATAATTTTACAAGGGCTAGTCTTAAGATTGTATCTATTAAACACAGATATAACAAATCTGACAAATATGAAATAGAATCCAAAATGATTATTATATGGGAAATGGCCCATGTAGACTTCTTAAAGGTTATGCTCACCTTTACAAAAAATAATAAATGCACGTTTTTTTGGCAGAAAACATGTGCATTTAATACTTTTTCCCACAGGAGCCTGCAAAGCATTGATCATGGGTGCAATTTCAGGCTCCTGCAGACACATCCTTCAGCTTTTGCCTGTACCTCCATATGGGCTTTCAGTTAGAAAGCTTCAGAATGCATCAGTGGGCTACGAGTGCGCTAATTAGTGCACTTGTAGCCCATTGAGAACTACAATTCCATCTGTCATGGTGTCAGACTGGACTTTATCACAAATCCCTGTGAGTGAATGATGTGGCTGTCCAGGCAGAGTCCCACACAGATGTGCTTATTTTATATGTAACAGCAGCTGTGTGTGTGTGTGTGTGGGGGGGGGTGATAGAACATGTTACATGTTATGCCCTAAACTCGGGTGTAATATGTAACATGTTCTAAAGGTGAACTTAACATTTAAGGTTTGTTTAGGTAACACATGGGTTTTTTGTTAGCTTTTTATATTTAGAGTCTGTATATTGTCATTCTGTTGACTAACCAATTTTATTTTATATGTATCTAAAGTATATCCATGTCTAAAAGCAAAATTGTAATATATATTGCAACTTACCAATCAATCGCCAATGTGGTGGTTGCATTATTTTTCTTTTTTAAGCATTTTCCCCCTTATTTTTACCCGCTGATCTGGCCACTAAGTCTGTTATTCTTTCAAATTCCTTAACAAACCAAGCTGTCCAGCAAAGGTGGCAATTATAGGAGTATAGGCAGACCATTTAACACTGACAGGGGTGTTCAAAAAATTCAGCTTTTATTAATTTGGTTAGGTTTCTTTTACTT
Organism: Glandirana rugosa; assembly: GCA_018402905.1. NCBI lineage: Eukaryota > Metazoa > Chordata > Amphibia > Anura > Ranidae > Glandirana > Glandirana rugosa. Next base: position 29,286 of record BLSH010132344.1, on the reverse strand, counting down.
TCAGTAAAGTCTGACGGATGGAAACCCTATTTTTCCATCCGTCTGGGGATCAGATCGGATGACAACGGACAGATGGTTCGTTGTCATTTGATTTCCCATAGAGGAGAGTGGCGCACTGACAGATCCGTCTTTGCACAGAGAGCGGAGACAGATCTTTCATATGTCGGCTTAACGGGAATCAGCGGAGCGATCTCCGCTGAGCAAAAACAGCCCCACAAATGGACAGCCCCGTATGAAAGGGGCCTAAGATAGGAGGTGCAGTTCTTGCCAGATTACCTGCTGAAAATAAAGGAAAAAAAAAGCTAAGGCAGTCACCTCATCTAAAAATTGGTAAACATCAATATATTCAATTTTTGTCTTTGGGTTTAGAAATGCTTTAATGTATACCATATCTTTTATAAAATCAAGTTAACATTCAGTTGCACATTATTGGACATTCAAAGTGAACACAGTTTCAGCTTATTTACTATGCTAAGTGAATGTTTACTGGAACACATACTCTGTGGGAATGATTTACTAAAACTGGAGAGTGCAAAATCTGGTGCAGCTGTGCATGGTAGTCAATCAGCTTCTAACTTCAGCTTGTTCAATTAAGCTTTGACAAAAAAACCTAGAAGTTAATTGGTTTCTATGTAGAGCTTCCCCAGATATTGCACTGTCCAGTTTTAGTAAATCAACCCCCGTGTTACATTACAGATGCTACTGATAATGTTGCACTTAGACTGCATTTTTCGATGTGAACATGTAAACGCTTGTGAAAATGTTTACATTTGTACAGCATAAATGGGCCATATGTGTGGTAGCTGCTGCCTTGTGAATTTTGGGCTGAGATATCAACAATGTGTAGGCAGCAATGGCAACACATGCACATTCTGAATGACTGAAGGCCAAGGTAAATGTGTGCATGGGCTGCTGCTACTGTTTTTGATGTGAACAGGGAATACGTTTAAGAGAGCTAAAATGAATCCCGGGTGGCTAAACTCGAACATAAAAATGCATATGAAAGCAAAAGAAAAGGCCTTTAAAACATACAAGACTGAGGGGTCATCGTCAGCATTCCAACAATACAACAAATGCAATAAGAAATGTAAGAGCTCATTCAAGACAGCTAAAATAGACCACGAAAGGCATATAGCAGAGGAGAGTAAAAAAAAACAAAAAACAATACATTCTTAATATATTAACTGTAAGAAAGTGAAGCCAAAACATATTGGCCCCATAAAGGATGATGAGGGGAAATTGGTTACAAAAGACAACAAGGAGGCCAAGGCCTTAAATGCATTCTTCTCCTCAGTTTTCACAAAGGAAATAGGGGGTATAGTAACCAAAACTGTAATTTGAATAACACGTTACACATATGTACCCTCATGGCTAACAGAAGACAGAATCAGAAATAGACTTGAAAAACCTAACATAAATAAGTCACCAGGACCAGATGGCTTACACCCGAGGGTCCTTAAGGGACTCAGTCAGGTGATAGCTACACCATTGTAACCTAATTTTTGTTGGATAGTTTACTGTCTGGAATGGTACCGGCTGATTGGAGAAAAGCCAACGTAGTACCAATATATTAAAAAAATGGCTGAGATATATCTCTGGGAACTACAGGGCAGTCAGCCTAACATTGATAGTATGTAAGCTAATTGAGGGGATGATAAGGCATTATATCCAAGATTTTAGTAACGAAAACGGTATCATTAGTGGTAATCAACACAGATTCATGAAGAATCCATCTTGCCAGACCAATTTATTAACGTTCTATGAATAATTGAGCTGCCATCTAGATAGAGGTAGGCCTGAGGATGCGGTGTATCTGGATTTTGCAAAGGCATTTGATACAGTTCCCCACAAACATTTACTTTACAAACTGAGGTCTGTCGGCATGGACCATGTGAGTACCTGTGAGGGTGAGTACCTGGATTGAAAACTGGCTACAGGGGGGTCCAAAGGGTAATGATAAATAGCAAGTACTCAGAATGGTCTGGTGTGGGGAGTGGGGTCCCCCAAGGATCTGTCCTGGGACCAATTCTGTTTAATGTGTTCATAAATGATATAGAGGATGTGATAAATAGCTCAATCTCAATATTTGCGGATGATAAAAAGTTAATGAGGGCAATAACTTCAGCGCATGATGTGGAAACCTTACAAAAAGACCTAAATGAAATAACGGGGTGGGCAACTACATGGCAAATGAGGTTTAATGTTGAAAAATATAAAGCAAAGCATTTGGGTCCTAAAAATATGAGCGCAAGTTACTTTGCTAGGGGAAGAACCTCTGGGGGAATCCAGGATGGAAAAGGACCTGGGGTCCTAGTAGATGACAGGCTCAGCAATGGCATGCAATGCCTAGCTGCTGCAAGCAAAGCCAACAGAATATTGGCATGCATTAAAAAGGGGGTTCACTCCAGAGATAAAACAATAATTCTCCCACTCTGCAAGTAGTGATCCAGTCACATCTTGAGTATGCCATCCAGTTCTGAGCACCAGTCCTCAAGAAGTATGTGCTGAAACTGGAGAGAGTTCACAGAAGGGCAACAAAGCTAATAAAGGGACTGGAGGATCTCCACTATGAGGAACAACTACAAGCATTAAACGTATTCTCTCTGGAAAGGAGACGTATGATATCGATGTACAAATATTGTACTGGGGACCCTAGCATAGGGAAGAAACTTTTCTGTGAAAGGGAATTTAAAAAGACATGCGGCCATTCACTGAACTTTGGAAGAGAAGCGATTTAACCTCAAACTACGTAGATGATTCTTTACTGTCAAAGCAGTAAGAATGTGGAATTCTCTTCCAAAAGCAGTGGTATCAGCAGGGAGCATTGATAGTTTCCAAAAACTATTAGATGGGCACCTTAACGATCACAACATACAGGGATATACAATATACTATTGACATAAACACACGCACACTTACACACCACAGGTTGAACTGGATGGATTGGTGTCTTTTTTCAACCTTACCAACTATGTAACTATGTGTTAATCTGAGTGTCAATAAGTCATTCATATAGCTGTGGTGTAGGGGATGAAAGACCTCAGCCTTCATTCATTTAGAATGACTGAATGGTGTGGTCATTTTGCACATGCTCTGCTGCTGTGTAAATGACCTGTTTAGGCAGAGATGTAAATATAAACAATATGTAATGTGAGTGACTGTAGGGAAAAATTTACAGAATTACTTTACGTAGTATACATCTCAACTCATACAGTCATAAGTGCATGTATATGCGTATGAGTTAAAATGCAGTACAGATCACTTTTCACATGGGATCCTGCAGTTAACAACTTTTTCCAATAACATCAGAAAAAAAGTAAACGTGATAGATTAAAGTGAAGCTCCAAATAAACAGCGAATTACACAGTTGCAATTCACATTTGTTTACTATTCCAACTGTTAAAGTATTTGCAAATTTGCTATTTACACATATGCCACACAACACCACCAGGAAGATCGTCTTCTATTTCCTGGTTTAGCTCTATGCTTGCTGGATCATCTATCTGCCTGCTATCTCAACAGGACCACTGTCAAGTGAGAAAGCTGAAAGTGGAGAGGTGACATTTAGAAGTTGCATTGCTGAACCAGGAAATACGGTGTCACTTGTTTGACCCTGCTATGTGACAAATCAAAAGATTGGAAGTGCAATATTACAACATTTACAGTAGACCACTGAACGTAAATGTTTTCAGCTGTGTGGCTGGATTTTGACTTGAATGCAGTACTTTTCATATGTTGCCCCACAGTCACTTCATTTTAATTTAAACATAAATATGCATGCCTTAATGTATCTTTATCTATTATGTCCTTGTGTTTGCATTTTTAGATTGGCAAATTTTTCGGAGAGATTGACCCAAGTCTAATGAAAAAGCTTGTTAATATTTCTGTATATGCATTTAATAAGTCTTATGACTACCAGTCTGTGTGTGATCCAGGTGAAGAGCCAGCAAAAACAGCTGCTCCCCGCTCTGTGTTTGTGGTATGTAATACCTCTGAACAATTATTGAACATACAGTAACAGCATTATTGCATACTAAATTGAATATCTTTTGTAGCCTACAATAGCTGATCTATTAAATCTTGGATGGTGGGCTTCTGCTGCTGCTTGGTAAGTTATCCTTTCTGATATAACAATATAAAAATAATCTTAATCTTAAAGCAGAGGTCCGCCTGAAACAAAAAATAAATAAAAGTCAGCAGCTACACATATTGTAGGTGCTGACTTTTAATAATAGGACACTTACCTGTCCTGGAGTCCAGCGATGTTGGCACCCGCCTCCGATCTTCAGATGGCAGAACAACCAAAAATGCAAATCAAACCATTACAAAATAGGGTCGGCATGAACATCAAACTAGGACAATGGATCACCATTAGCTACTAAAGCTAAGGGTTATAACTCTAGTCAGCCATCTGACAGCACATTCTCATCAATTATATAAGCAATCATAAAAATTAATTATTCAAAGAAAGGGTTTAAATGGCAATGCAGTGTTCTCATGCGTCAGTGATTGTTTATGAAATGAATTCATTACATTTATATATTTTTCTTGTATACTGTCATAAATCTTTAACTTTCCAGAGCACTCCCACGATGGCCCTGATAAGGGAGCTGTGAACTGAGAAATGCGTCAGTATTTGTTAGTAGGATACAACATTACTCTGCATTTGTTTGTTTTTATGGTATTTGCTATGAAATTGTGTTTATAAACTTTACTCGGTGGTGATGTTGTTATTTACCAAAATAAAATAAAAAATTTAAAGTGATTCAGTAATTTTATTGTTTTATTTGTGTTAGTATGGTGCCTTAAAAGTCCCTTCATATTAAAGGTATATTTCCTTTTCCTTTTCTTAGCAAATTTTAAATCATTGGGATATGGCACTGTATGCTGAGTCCCTGAGATTTGGTAAACTATACTTTTATATGAAGTATTTATCTTAATCGTACAGTACAGGACACAGGGCTGTAGTCCTAGACTATGGGTTATATACAGGCTACCTTCAGGTAGTTGCGTACTGGCACAAAACTTTACATGCTTATGCAATATAACCCCACCTACTCCAAGAGACTCCAGTTTTTTGCTAGTGTCCTTAGGTGGCGGACCTCTTCTTCTTTGGAGAATGTTTTCCTTTTTAAAACTTTCCTCTTTTCTTCTTATTTGATTATGCATTGTCCTAGGCTATATATTAGTTTCTAGATTGGTTACTCTTGGTGTTTACCTTGGGAACCATACTTGGACCCAACAGCAGTGAGGTCGGCTGGTATGTTGTTGTAATGAGTGTAAGTAGCCACAGGGTTCAATAGAGTTTCAGGGCAGTGGTCCATCCCTATGGTTCTCAGACTGGAAGACTCCTTCATGGGTATGCCCCCTATGATAGGCAAACCCTGGAGCCATAATGGGTCTAGTGACATGGACAAGGTAAGACAGGGGTTCCCTGTACTTTGGATCATTGCTGGCTGTACACAACCTGCAATGCTTAGCACTTACTCAGATATGGCGCAGGGATGGGGAGTTATTCATTTTTTTGTGATAATTCACATTATGCTTGTCTGAGATCTCTGGCAAGTAATTACACCTATTTTTAAATTTGTGATATTTTCCCATCTGCACTCTCAGAATGGTGAAGCCGTTGCAACACATCTTCTGATTGACCCATTTCCACCCACCATTTTGGCCAAAAATATGCACACCATGTTTGTTGCATTTCCTGCCTCCTTCTGCTACAGAGACACAGCCAAAAAACATAGATAGCATCTGGGTATAAGTTACACCTGCATTGGGGACATAAAACACCCCATTCCTCTGCATACATTCAGTGAGTATCCCACAGAGAATCCCCTCTCCTATCAATGGTGGATCACAGGTGCAAGGGAGCTTGGACATAATGAACAAATACCATGTGCTCTGTCAATGGCCTATAGAAAAACACAAAACACTGCTCAGGGTGATAGCTGTTCCCTTGTCCTGGTGTAATGTCCTACTATAACATTGCTCTCCTCTCCTGATTTTAGTTTCAGAAAACTCTTAGAACCTTTGGTTTTACCAAAGTAGACTCCTCTACCACAACATTGTCAGCCAATTTCCAAAGGACTATTCCTTTCCTTCAAACCTTTCGTCTAGTCAATCAACTTTCTAAAGTCTGCACTCCAGCCCTCAACCAATTTGAAGTACCTGGATCTAATCTTGGACCAAACCAGAATTTTTCTTCCTCCAGAAAAGATAGCCTCCTTAAAGAGGTTGTAAAGTCTCCACAATAAACTCCCATGATTGGTTCCCTTATGGGGCGATAGTAATGGTTGTGTGTTTTTTTAGCAATATCATCTCTAAATACCTTTTTCCCAGCAGTGCTTCTGTGCAGTCACATGGGGTCTTACCCCCCAGCAAAGAGACTCCAGTGGGAGGGGCTCACATCCCTCTGCTGGTTTAGTTTCAGTTTCAGGAGAGGAGGGGCTTCACACAGACCATGAAAATGACAGAAAGGGAAAGGGAGAGAGTGAGATACAGATGGCGTGGAGAGAGCAGGATGAAAGTTAGTTTGCTGACAAGAACACAGGAACAGGTAGGATCAACTAGGTACTATACTATATGGGAAAGGATAAATAACATTGCAAAAAAATTTGTTGGCACAACAATAATAATGCAAGGAAGAATCAAAGATAGGAAAGAAGGATTGATCGAAACAAGAAGGATTGGTCAAAGGAAGGATTGGCCAGACGATTGCAGGAAAGATCAGTCTGTCGATCTCAGGAAGGATAAAAATAAGGAAGAATTGGTCAATCGATCTCAAAAAGGAGCGGTCGATCGATCGCAGGAAGGATCAGTTGATTGATCACAGTAAGGATCAGTCAATTAATCACAGGAAGAATCTGTCAATCGATCACAGGGATCATTGGTTGATCAAAAGAAGGATAAAAGGATCATTTGAATGATTGAAGGGAAGATCAGTCGATCACAGGAAGTATAGGTCGATCAATCACAGGATATATAGGTCAATCAATCGCAGGAAGCAACCATCAACCAATGGCAGGATCAAAGGATTGATCAAAAAAGGATTGATCCGTCACAGGAAGGATTAGTTGGTCAATTGCAGGAAGGATTGGTTTGTAAATCGTAGAAAGGATCAGAGTAACGAAGGAGCGGTTGATCAGTTGCAGAAAGGATTGGCCGATCGATTGCAGGAAGGATCAGTCGATCGGTTGCAGGAAGAATTGGTTGATCAATTGCAGGAAGGATTGGTCAATCGATCGCAAGAAGCACCAGTTAATCAAAAGGAGGATCAATTGAAGGTAGGATTGATTGATCACAGAAAGGATTGGTTGGTCGATCACAGGATGGATCAGTCGGTTATTTACAGGAAGGATTGGTCAGTTTTTCACAGGAAGGATCGATCGACCTCAGGAAGGATCAGTCAATCGATTGCAGGATTCTGCATTTGACCTCCTGTGTGACCTTGGCGGCTCTTTCCTATCAGGATCCTTTTTTTTGTACTCCACAGTGACAAGATGGTGTTGGGACCAAGATGTTCTTTTTCTACCAAAGATGGTTTCTTGGCTTAAAATGAGGATATTGACCAGCCTTTCTTCTGTCCCACTCTAAACCACACCAAGGATACTTAGCTGCACTGCCTAGATGTTGTCATGGCTGCTTAGAATCCACTTAGCAGGTATGGCTACTATTCACAAGACTGAGTCACTTATTTTCCTCCCTCTAGGCTCTCGTAGAGGACATCCTGCCTCCCATGCCACCATTGCAGGTAGACTTGTGCATGGCTGAAAAATTTGAGGGTTTTTTTCGTTTTTTTCTGTTTTTTTATTTTTTCGGAAATTCGGAAATTAAAAAATTCGGAAATCCGAAATTCAGAAATTCGCGATAATTCGGCAATTGTGGTAATTGTGGTAATTCTGAAATTAAAAAATGCGGAAATCCAAAATTTGGAAATTCGCGGTAATTCAGCAATTGCGGAAATTTGGCAAATCGGAACAGCCAAAAATCTGAAATTCTGGAATTCTGAAATTCAGAAATCCGAAAATTTGAAAATAACTAAGAACATTTGAAAAAATAATTAAACTAATAACAAATAACTATTAAATTATAGGTATTGGAATTTCCTTGAAAGTTTGGCTGTTAGTGAACTTAAATATGAAATTTATCACTAATAGCCATATTTTCAAGAAAATTACAATACTTATAATTTAATAGTTATTTATTATTATTTCAAATGTTCTTTCTTATTTCCAAATTTCCGAATTTCAAGAACATTTGAAATAATAAGTTATTTGGGGGTGTGACCGGATGTTAGGGAAGCAACACCGTTCTTCCCGGAGCTTCACAAGACTCCTGATTAAATCCGTTTAAACAGGTTTTCCGACATCTGACTTGAGCTGCATGGAGGTGGAATAGGGTCAGCAGGATCCAGTCATCCGGATGGCGACGGCATAACAACCGAAAGCGGTGCCCTTGGAGCAGCGCCAGACCCGATCCACGCAAGGCCCAAAGCAGAACCCCGCCTCCGCCATCTTGCCGGGAAAGAAACAGAAGTGCTCCCGCTCACACGCGGCTGAGATGGCGGCCCAGGTACTGGACACGGCTCCGCAGCCCCATCCTCACCGCGACTTCCCCCCGCTGCCCTGTGACCAAGAGGCTTCGCATTAGGCCATCACCCGGCCGATCCTGGAGGCCATTGATCCTAGCCGCCGAATGCACTCTTATTAGGCATGAGATTGACAAGATTAGAGGCAGATTCACCACGGAGGAAGACAGGATCTCTGAGGTGGAGGATGCTTCTCATTCACGCGGTACACAATTGTCCGAGCTCCAGGATCTGGTTAAGTCTCTTCAACGACAAGCAGATTACGCAGAAGATCGCCAAAGGAGGAATAATGTAAGGGTCATGGGCTTGCCAGAAGGGGCGAAGGGGACCAGGTCTGTGGCATTTGCGGAGCAATTTTTTAAGCAGTTACTGTTGTTGGAGAACTTGCCCCCTACTTATGTAGTAGAGAGGGCGTACCATGTCCCAACGGGCACCAGGCCGCCTGGCGCCTATCCGCAACCCTTCCTGGTCCGGTTCTTCAATTACAGGGACCGTGACATGATGTTGGTGGAATCCAGGAAGGCCCAGACCCTCAAATATGAAAATGCACAAGTAATGCTGTTTCCGGATTTCTCAGCAGAAACCCAAAATAAGTGGTGATCGTTTAATGATGTGAGAAGGCGCCTACGGGAAAAAGAGCTAAAATACAGCATGCTTTACCCAAGCAGACTCCGTGTACAATTTAAAGGTACTCTAAAGTTCTTTGACCATCCGCAAGAGGCGTGTGATTGGCTAGATGGCCTGCCATGAGCCTGAGGGCCCCTTTCTTTCACTTGTTTGCGGGGGGAGCCCCGCATGTTGCAACTGTTGTGCCTGTTTGCCTTTATTCATATTGAAGTCCCTGGTTTTTGTGTGACTCTGTCTCATGGGGCCTTCTGCAGACTCAGAGTGTTCTATTGCCAGTAGTGGCCACTAGAGGTCACTGCGGCCTTATTCGCAACTTTAAAGCCCCTGTTTACTTTCTATTTCTGACCTCTACCCTGCATCCTGGATAGGACACCCTAGATGTATCTAGCTGAACATCAGACAATTGGGTCATTCGGACCACTCTACACAGCCTTTTATTTTCTGGACGTTGGATGGGAAAAAGCCACATACCGGGTTTTCTTTTTTGTGTTTTTTTAGTTATGTTTTTTAATTTGGATTCTGGTATAATGGCAGGGTTGTTTAAACAGTGCTCAGCATCCCCCCCCCCTTATTTATCTGGCTCTGAGGTGACTCAGCAGGACTGCCCAGCATCGTACTGTGAATACTGGACTTATTTGATTGCACCAAGACTACCTGGTGAATTGCTTGAGGTAACCCCCCCCAATGGCTAACTCTATTAAGATTTTATCATGGAATATTCGAGGCTTGAACGACAAATACAAATGGGCATCGGTATTCCAATATTTGAAACACATTAAACCTCATGTTATTATGTTACAGGAGACGCATATGGATGGTGGAAGGGTACTGGCCTTGCGTCGCCCATGGATTCAGCGGGCATTCCACTCTACCTATTCCACATTTGCCCGTGGAGTCTCGATCCTGATCAGCAAGGCGGTCCCCTGCACCATACATCAGGTCTTGACTGACCCAGGGGGAAGGTATGTTGCAGTGGAGTTGGACATTTGCTACAGACGAATAGTGCTGATATGTGTTTATGTGCCTCCGCCATTCAAGGTGCAAATGTTGTATGATATCTATGTTAAATTGGCCCGTATGCACAATGGTCCTGGGTTATGATGGTCGACCTTAACGCGACCCTGGATGCATTGGATTCGTCCAACCCTAATAGCGTGGGGTGGCTGGAGATGGAATCCTGGGCGTCGGTGGCAAGACTGACGGAGCTATGGAGATGGAAGCATCCACGGGATAGGTGCTACTCCCACTTGTCTTCATCCCATCACTCCTCAGCTAGGATTGACTTAGTCTTTGGCAGTGATGCTGTCCTACCATGGGTCCAGGAAGTGGAGTATTTGGCGGGTAGGGTGTCTGATCACTCCCCTGCCTTCCTCACCCTGTCTTTTGGAGGGAGAGAGAGGGGGGGATGGAGAGTCTCACCGGGTTGGCTTCAGAACTAGATGCTCCAGACTCACACTGCAGCTTCTACCTACTGGGACTCTAATACATTGGGTATGCTCTGGGATGCCTTTAAGGCAGTAATCAGGTGTATTTCCGCTATTAAAGAAGCTAGAAGAGATCATGGGGCTGAAATCAAACTACTGCAGGACAGGGAGGAGAGGTGTGCGAAAGAATTTGCAGAAGTCTCAAATTTAGCAGCATGCACAGCATTGTTAGATGCAAAGAAGTTATCGCTTCATCTGTCGGATCTGGCTCATGCCGAACTGAGGGATAAGGCTCACTCCCTGTTTGCTGAAGGAGACAAGAATGGTAAGTTACTTGCCAGGTTGGTGGCAGACTTTAACACCACCCTAAGCATTTCAGTCATTAAAAATAGGACGGGGGATTTGATAACAGACTCATCAGGTATAATGGAGGTTTTTTCTGATTTATTTGCTAAACTATATGCCCCCATCCCGGGCCTATGACACTTCCACCTTAGACTCATGGCTGGACAACCTGGCTATTCCCCAATTAACGGAGGCAGACAGGGAGGCCATGGACGCTCCTGTGACTAACAAAGAAATAGAGGCGACCATCTTCTTCTTTCCCCCTAACAAAGCCCCGGGTCCAGACGGCCTCCCCATAGATTTTTATAAACTGCATGTGGAACTAGTGGCTCCTAGAATAAAATGGCTGCTGACCCAATGTTTGGATAAGAATAGACTTCCCCCCTCAATGATGGAGGCTTATATGGTACTGATTTTAAAACCTCGTAAAGACCCGTTGGACTGCTCCTCTTATCGCCCGATAGCACTCCTGAACACGGATCTAAAGATCCTCACCAAGATCTTGTCATCTAGGCTTGCGGGAGTTATATCCTCCCTGGTTGATTCTGACCAGACAGGGTTCATCCCTGGCAAATCTACAGACACCAACTTATGCAGACTTTTCACCCATCTTCAATTGCCTCCACCGGATCCACCGACGAGAATCGTGGTCTCTATTGACATTGAAAAGGCCTTTGATTCGGTGGATTGGCATTATATGGGAAGGGTCTTGGAACGTATGAGCTTCGGACCAGTGTTCAGGAAGTGGGTGACCATGCTGTACAGTACCCCCATGACAGCAATTAGGTTGGGAAGCTCAATTTCCCCATTCTATGAAATAGGAAGGGGAACCAGACAGGGTTGCCCCCTGTCCCGCATCCTCTTTGCCCTAGTTATGGAGCCTGTCACGATAGCCCTTCGATCGTCCTCAGACATACAGGCTATAAAGGTTGGGAACATCAGGGAATGTCTAGCATTATATGCGGACGATATGTTGCTGTTCCTGGGGGACCCGGCTGAGTCCCTGAGGGCGGCGCTCAACATTCTAAACGAATTTACAAAGTATTCAGGACTAAAAAATTGGGGCAAGTCGTCCATCCTCCCCATAGACGAGGGAGGGCTGACCCAGGTTTACCTCTGACGTGGGTCACCTCCCTCACATACTTGGGTGTGAAAATCACCTCTGATGTGAAAGACTACCATAGACTTAATCTCCTGCCACTGATCCCCTTTGTTAAACAAAAAACTATGGCCTGGCAGAGACTTCCCTTGTCCCTACTGGAAAGAATAAACCTGTTAACAATGAAAATCCTCCCGGTAGTCCTATACTTCTTGAGACATGCTCCGGTCTGGATACCGAAGCTGTACTTTAAACAATTAGAGGGGGTCATGGGAACCTTTCTGTGGGCACCCAAGGCATCGCGTATAAGCATCAAAGTTCTGCAGGAGCCAGTCAGTCAGGGAGGCTTAGCATTGGCATACTTGAAAAAATACTACTTGGCGGGGCAAATGGTTTTGTACGCAGATGGCTGGGGATGGACAATAGCGATTCTGCCACGGTGTTAGAGGCGGCCCACCTTGGATCTTATGAGTCCCTATGCCTAGCTATTCATAGGGGGGTTTGCTCCACTCTCCCCACTCACGAGGACAATAAAGGCTACCATTAGAGCCTGGGGGGAAGCAATTAAATTAGCATGCCCATCATATGTGAGGGTGTCCCCTGCAGCCCCACTGTGGCTAAACCCTAGTCTTCCTCACTTTCTCTCTTTCCAGGACCCAATGGTGTGGACGGTGAGGGGGATTATATGCAATAAGAAATTTGAAAAGGTGTGGAGAGCCCGGTGTGATACAAGCTCCTCAGCAAATTAAGTAACCTAAGTGGGTAGCTTGGAAGGATCCTGGGGGGGAGAGACTGACCCATATGGGGGCGGTCTTTTGCTCCTGCCGGGAATTCTCGGGGCAAAGAACAGTCTGTAGACTAAGGGAGGTCTTACATCTTTCGGAAAAGCCGGAGGTAGGGCCACTAAATCAGTTTGCAGGATCCAATGTACGGGGGGGATGGGGATGCTGAGTGAAGGGGGGCGGGTGGGGAGGGGAAGGAATTGTTTTGATATGTTGGTAGGCTAGTTAGCGTGCCTCTGTCTAGTTAGTTCTTGGTCTGGAACGGAACCTGCGTGGCCAGGTTGGATGTTTTTTCTATTGACTGAAAATAATCAATAAAAATAACTTTAAAAAAAAATAATAAGTTATTCATTTATTTATTTTAACTTATTATAAATTATAATAAGCTATTATTATTTCAAATGTTCTTATTTCTGACTTTTGCAGTGTGTGACTGTACATATGTATACTGTATGTATGTGTGTTTATACTGGGTGTGTACATACTGTGTGTATATTGTATTTATACTGTGTGTATACATACAATATACACACCCAGTATACACACCCACATACATACATTATGCATATATGCAGTCACACGCTGCAAAAGTCGGAAATAAGGAAGAAATTTTGAAATAATAATAGCTTATTATAATTTATAATAAGTTAAAATAATAAATCAATAACTTATTATTTCAAATGTTCTTCCTTATTTCAGAAATTTGGAAATTCAGAAATAAGAAAGAACATTTGAAATAATAATAAATAACTATTAAATTATAGGTATTGAAATTTCCTTGAACGTTTGGCTGTTAGTGAACTTAAATATGAAATTTATCACTAATAGCTATATTTTCAAGAACATTCCAATACCTATAATTTAATAGTTATTTATTATTATTTCAAATGTTCTTTCTTATTTCCAAATTTCGGAAATTCGGAAATAAGGAAGTACATTTGAAATAATAAGTTATAAGTGTATTATTTTAACTCATTATAAATAATAATACGCTATTATTATTTCAAATGCTCTTCCTTATTTCCGAATTTCGGAAATTCGGAAATAAGGAAGAACATTTGAAATAATAAGTTATTAATTTAGTATTTTAACTTATTATAAATAATAATAAGCTGTTATTATTTCAAATGTTCTTCCTTATTTCCAACGTTTGCAGTGTGTGACTGTATGTATGTATGTATGTATGTGTGTGTGTATACTGGGTGTGCATATACTGTGTATATTGTATGTTTATTGTATGTATATTGTATGTATACTATATATACACACACCCAGTATACACACACACATACAAAGATACAGTATGCATATATACAGTCACACACTGCAAAAGTCGGAAATGAGGAAGAAAATTTGAAATAATAATAGCTTGTTATAATTTATAATAAGTTCAAATAATAAAATAATAACTTATTATTTCAAATGTTCTTCGGAAATAAGAAAGAACATTTGAAATAATAATAAATAACTATTAAATTATAGGTATTGGAATTTTCTTGAAAGTATGGCTATTAGTGATAAATGTCATATTTAAGTTCACTAACAGCCAAACATTCAAGGAAATTCCAATAACTATAATTTACTAGTTATTAGTTAATTATTATTTCAAATGTTTTTAGTTATTTTCAAATTTTCAGATTTCTGAATTTCAGATTTTTGGCTGTTCCAAATTTCCGAACTACCGCAATTGCCGAATTACCACAAATTTTCCTAATTACCGTAATTGCCGAATTACCGCAAATTTCCAAATGTTTTAATTTCTGAATTAGCGAACTTGCCGAATTACCACGATTCGGAAAAACTAAAATTCGGAAAAATTCGGAAATTGAAAATTCATAATTTGTTCCGAATTGCCGAATTTTGCAAAATTCGGTAAAAATGAAATTCGGAATGAAATGAATTGCACAAACCTAATTGCAGGTATATCAGGCAACTTATATACCCTTAGGGGCAGATTTCCTACATTCCTTATAAGATCCTATTTCACTAGATCTGTTGGTGTCTCTTGGGCCTTCCAGCATCAGGCATCTGTATCTCAGATTTGCAAGACAACCACCTGGATCTGTCCCATTGCTCTCTAGGTTTTAACAGTAGGATATTCAGACCTCAGCTGATGTGAGCTTCTGTTGTAAAGTGCTTCTAGCTATCATCTGTGTAATTTGTTTCAGGTTCTTCTCTTGTTTTGTGGGCCTGTTGGTAGATCTGTTTGCTATGTCGTTGCCCACACCTGCTTGGGTATGTCTCATGGTCTATGATTATGGCCCTGTGTCCTATACTGTAGGATTAAGATGAAGGGAATTGTGACTCACCTGTAAATTCCTTATGTTGGAGTACTGTGCAGGACATGAGGCCCTACCCTCTGTTCCTATGGTCACTCTTTATTGCTTGCCAAAAAACTGGAGTCTCATGGAGTGGGTGGGGTTATATAAGCATGCACTGCAGGCAGTCCTAGCACAGTTCTTTTCCAGTATCCAATCACCTGAAGGTAGTCTGAGTGGCCTGTGACTACAACTCCTGTACTGTACTCCAAGATAAGGAATCTACAGATTAGTCAAAATTTACTTTTCTGCATGGTAAGGGAGCAAAGAAAAAGATAACTGTGTTAGTGCTGGATAAGGGGGGGGGGGCATTAAACTTAGCCTGTTGCTTTGTCCTACATGGTCAAAGCACAGGTTCATTGATGTTTCATTATCTGGGAGCATAAATATGTCCATACATGAAAAGACACTATTGTGTGATATAAGTGGTCAACAGAAAATCAGTTGTTCTATTATTCTCTGCTTATAACAGCAACACAAGAAGTATTTCTAAGGGTTGGTATCAATTAGATTACTGTATGCATAATCAGTTATTTTTTAAAAACCTTTTGCGTCCAAATTAAATAACCAAACATGGCCTTGAGTAGAAATTGCTGGAAACATCTGCATATTTATGGAAAAGACCTGAAAGCTGATTTAAAAAATAAAAGCCTTAAAATGATAATTCCACAATTTCTAAGCAGTAGAATATACATATATATATATTCTACATAAACTATATTGTCAAAAGTATTGGGATGCCTGCCTTTACACGCACATGAACTTTAATGGCATTCCAGTCTTAGTCTGTAGGTTTCAATATTAAGTTGGCCCATCCTTTGCCACTATAACAGCTTCAACTCTTCTGGGAAGGCTGTCCACAAGGTTTAGGAGTGTGTCTATGGGAATTCTTTCATAATCGCATTTGTGAGGTGTTTATCGGTTTGAGGTCAGGACCTTGCTTTGTGCACTGGTCCAATCATTTGGTGGAGGGGGGATTATGGTGTGGGGTTGTTTTCAGGGGTTGGGCTTGGCCCCTTAGTTCCAGTGAAGTGAACTCTTAAGGCGTCAGCATACCAAGACATTTTGGACAATTTCATGCTCCCAACTTTGTGGGATGGCCGCTTCCTGTTTCAATATGACTGCACACCAATGCACAAAGCACGGTCCATAAAGCCATGGAGGAGTGTGTTTGGGGTGGAGGAACTTGACTGGCCTGCACAGAATCCTGACCTCAACCCAAAAGAACACATTTGGGATGAATGAGAGCAGAGAGCGTGATCCAGGCCTTCTTGTCCAACATCAGTGCCTGACCTCACAAATGCGCTTCTGGAAGAATGGTCAAAAATTCCCATAGACACACTCCTAAACCTTGTGGACAGCATTCCCAGAAGAGTTGAAGCTGTTATAGCTGCAGAGGGTGGACCAACTCAATATTGAACCCTACAGGCTGATACTGGGATGCCATTAACCACTTGCTGAACGTGTTATGTAGAAATACAGCCACAAGGTGGATCAGTTGTTCTGGGAGGGTGTACTATAACGTCTTCCCAGAATCGCGCTCCCATGCACTCTCTGGGGCGCGCACCCGGGAGTATCCATGACCGCTGGGTCCGTGAGACCCGGCGCATCATGGATTGCGGTAAATGCCTGCTTGCAGCGGCCATTTACCATGTGATCACTCCATCAAATGATGGAGCGATCAGATGTAAACAAGCCGGCAGATATCCGGCTTGTCGCTCCCCTCTCCACACCAATCGGTGCAGTATGAGAGGAGAGGGGGAGAGATCAGAAGCAGCAGTGCTGTGGGCAGGATCTGTAGTGCCCACAGCACTGCGATGTGACAGTCTGCACTCACCCATCCATCCAGCCTCATCCGTGCTCACCCATACAGCCTCATCCGTCACCCATGCATCCGTGCTCACCGATCCAGCCTCATCTGTGCTCACCCATGCATCTGTGTTCACCCATGCATCCGTGCTCACCCATGCATCCATGCTTACCCATCCAGCCATGATCACCCATGCATCCGTGCTCACCCATCCAGCTGTGCTCATCCATGCATCTGTGCTCACCCATCCAGCCGTGCTCACCCATCCATTCTCATCCGTGCTCATCCATGCATCCGTACTCACCCATTCATCTGTGTTCACCCATCCAGCCATGCTCACCCATGCATCTGTGCTCACCCATGCATCCGTGCTCACCCATGCATCCGTGCTCACCCACCCATGCATGCTCACCCATCCATCCATGCTCACCCATGCATCCATGCTCACCCATGCATTCATACTCAGCCATGCATCTGTGCTCAGGCATGCATCTGTGCACAACCATGCATCCGTGCTCAGCCATGCCTCCGTGCTCCGCCATCCATCTGTGCTCACCCATTCATGCATGCTCACCCATGCATCCATGCTCAGACATGCATCCTTGCTCCACCATCCATCTATGCTCACCCATGCATCCATGCTCACCCATCCATGCATGCTCATCCATGTATCCGTGCTCACCCATGCACCTGTTCTCACCTATGCATCCATGCTCAACCATCCATCCATGCTCAGTCATCCCCATCCACGGCTCATAAACCCCCATCCTTACTCATTTATGCCATATTCATGCTCATCCATGCTCACCCATGCATCCTTGCTCTGCCATCCATCTGCGCTCACCCATGCATCCATGCTCACCCATCCGTGTATGCTCACCCATGCATCCGTACTCACCCACCCATGTATGCTCACCCATGCATCAATGCTCACCCATCCATGCATGCTCATCCATGCATCCGTGCTCACCCATGCATCTGTGCTCACCCATCCATCCGTGCTCAGTCACCCCCATCCATGGCTCATCCATCCCCATCATTGCTCATTTATGCCTCATTCATGCTCATCCATACCACATCAGTTCTCATCCATGACACATCCATGCCACTACAGTGCCCATCTGTGCCACTACAGCACCCATCAGTGCCACTATAGTGCCTTACAATAGTGTAATAGGTAGTCAAATTAGATTTGAAATCTATGCCCCTAGAACACCTGTTGGTGCTCCCTGAATGTTGGGCCTCTGTATGTGGCCAAGCTGTGTAAAAGTGTCACACATGTGGTATTGCCATACTCGGTACAAGTAGCAGAATATACTTTGGGGTATAATTTTTGCTAAATACATGCTGTGTGTTAGAAATATTGTATAAATGGACAACTTTGTGTTTTCATTTTCTTTCCACATTTTCCAAAAACTTGTGGAAAAAATTTTGACATGTTCAAAAGACTCATCATCCTCATAGAATATAGGTTGGGGTGTTTGCTTTCCAAAATGGGGTCATGTTTTGGGTGTTTCCATTGTCCTGGCACTCTGGGGCATTCAAAAGTGCAAGAGGTAGTCAATAAATGAGATGTGTAATTTATGCTCCTAGAACGCCTAGCGGTGCTCCCTGTATGTTGGGCCTCTGGAAGTGAGAAATAACCTGTTATATGACAATTTTGTAAAAAAAACAGACAAAAAAATCTTAATTTTGCAAAGAATTGTGGGAAAAAATTACAACTTTACAGAACTCGCCAAGCCTCTTACTAAATACTTTGGCCTGTCTACTTTCCAAAAAGGGGTCATTTGGGGGGTATTTTTACTTTCCTGGCTTGTTAGGGTCTCAAGAAATTAGGCCATCAGGTGTGATCAATTGTCAGCAATTGGCACCATAGCTTGTAGACTCTATGGGGTTGATTTACTAAAACTGGAGAGTGCAAAAAATGGTGCAGCTGTGCATAGAAACCAATCAGCTTCCAACCTCAGCTTGTTCAATCAAGTTTTGAGAATAAAACCTTGAAGCTGATTGGTTTCTGTGTGGAGCTGCGCCAAATTTTGCACTTTCAAGCTTTAGTAAATCAACCCCTATAGCTTTCACAAAGACCAAATAATATACACTAATTTGGGTTATTTTTACCAAGGATATGTATCAGTATAAATTTTGGCAAAAATTTATGAAGAAAAATTGCTAATTTGCTAAATTTTATAACAGAAACAAAGAAAAATGCATTTTTTTTTACAAAAATGTTGTTCTTTTTCCATTTATAGAGCAAAAAATAAAAACCCCAATGATTATTAAATACCAGCAAAAGAAAGCTCTATTTGTGTGAAAAAAAAGGAAAAAATTGGTCTGGTTAGGAAGGGGGTTTAAGTGCCTGGTGGTCAAGTGGTTAATGTTCATGTGAAGGCAGGCATCCCAATATTTTTGACAATATAGTGTAAGTCATTACCTTATTTAATTTTGTTAAAACTTCCTTAACATTATAAGCTGTGGACACTTTGGTTTTCGAAGTCTTTAAAAGTTCAAATGTCTCTTAACCACCTCCCACCCGGCCACTGTACATATACGGCCGGGTGGGAGCTTCCCCGTTCTGACAGGACGTATATATACGTCCTGCAGAACGGGAGCTCACAGCGCGGGCACGCGCCGCGCTGCTGCTGGATCCTGTGATCATTATGATCACAGGATCCAGCTGAGCGGAGATCGGGATACGGGCGCAGTGACTGGCCCTCCCGATCATGTGACGGCTGTGTCCAATCACAGCTGTCACATTGTAAACAGAGACGAACGTCTCTGTGACAGTTCTCCCCCCGCCGAGCTCAGTGAGAGCTCAGTGCGGAC
>BLSH010132343.1:102664-118667 GCA_018402905.1 Glandirana rugosa | reverse complement strand
AAAGGTTTTTCATCTTAATGCATTCTATGCATTAAGATAAAAAGCCTTCTGTGTGCATCAGCCCCCCTAATACTTACCTGGGGTCCCTCTAGACCCAGCAATGTTGCAGGAGTGTCTCGGCTGCCTGGGACTCACCTCCTCATTGGCTGAGACAGCAGCGTGGTGCCATTGGCTCCTGCTGTTGTTAATCCATATCAGTCAGCCAATGAGGAGAGAAAGGTGGCAGGGCCAGGCCACGGCTCTGTGTCTGAATGGACACAGGGAGCTGTGGCTTGGCTCTGGGACCCCATAGCAAGCTGCTTGCTGTGAAGGCATGCAACAAGGGGGAGGGACCAGAAGCACCAAAGAGGGACCCAAGAAGAGGAGGATCTGGGCTACTCTGTGCAATACCATTACACAGGGCAGGTAAGTATAACATGTTTGTTATTTTTAGCTAAAAAAACCCAAGACTTTACAATCACTTTAAAGTCATTTTTTCCCACAAATAGAACTTTCTTTTGGTGGTATTTGATCCCCTCTGCATCACTTCTTGTCACCACTATTAACATAAAAAGAGTGACAATTTTGAAAAAAAAAACAATATTTTTTACTTTTTGCTATAATACAAATCCAAAAAAAAAAAATATAAAAAAAACAAATCTATTCATGAGTTTTGGCCGATATATATATTTTTCCTCATATTTGTGGTATAAAAAAAATTGCGATCTCCGTTTATTGATTGGTTTGCGCAAAAGTTGTCTCATTTACAAACCATGAGAATTCATTTATGGCATTTTTACCATTTTTTTTTTTTTTACTAGTAATGGTGGCGATCTGCAATTTTTATAGGGACTGTGATATTGCAGCGGACATGTTGGACATTTTTTTTTTTCCATAAACGATTTATTAGAATTTTACTGGTAATACAATTATCTTGAACATTACTCGGTTTTAGCAGTTTTGAATATAAAGTCTAGAACAGCATAAGACCAAACCACAATCATACTGTATGCAATACATATATATTCACACAGAGTTCCTTACTTCAGGAGACTCCCATTATCAGGATGCTCAAGGGAGCTTTGGTCCATCGAAGGACCTCTAATTATGCAGTACAATTTTCACAGGAAACCTTTCATGACAAGAGCACTATTCCCAAGTGTAGCCTGAGGGCTTTGAATCAAGAGGTGTACTTGTAGTGCTGTACAACTGTAAAACTCGTTTGTCAGAGTTGGCTCATATTGAACTGACTCCGGCAACCACATAAGGAGGGGAGGGGGGATGGGGATGAAGGCTAGAGGGGTATCTAATATATGGGGGGTGTACTTGATGGCCAGATCCGGAGTAAGCCCGAGGGAGGGGATGATGTTCTCACCGACTACCCTCCCCTACATATGCCCCCCTGCGTGGGCAGAGTGAGCCCGCTGTCATTTAATTTCCAGTCAGTTATAGCTTCAAGGCGAGTAGGTCTTGATAATTCTGCGTATTTTTAAAGGTGATCCATGGTTCGCAAGTCATGGTGTATTGTGCGAGTTTATCTAGGGTAATAAAGATCAGCTCCTCCATCTCAGCCACCTTGTTGACTCTCCGGAGCCACTCCGCTAACGAGGGTGGTGTTTTGGACCTCCAATGGACCGGAACGCACATCCTTGCGGTGTTAATAAGGTGCATAGCCAACGATTTGTAATAGCGTCTTTTCGGAATTTTAGTCAGGTGCAGCAAGTATTGTCCTGGCGAGAAGTCTATCGGGAGGGATGTCACCTGCGTTATTACCTCGTGGACTTTCTTTCAGTATGGTTGGAGAGCCAGGCAATCCCACCATATATGGAGGCAGGTGCCCTTTTCCCTCCCGCATCTCCAGCATTGTTCAGAGATCGCGGGAGAGAATTTATGCACTATGTCAGGGGTTCTGTACCAGCGGGATTTCAGTTTGTATCCATTCTCCTGTACGGAAACGTTCCGAGATCCCTTATGAATATATAAATTTATCCGGTCCCAACTTTCCTCATCAATCTCTGTTTCCAGAGCAGTTTCCCAGAAGGCTCGTTCTGCCCTCATTATTGCCATGGGATCTCCGAACATTCTAGCATACAGGGAAGAGATTACTTGACTTTGAGGCACATGGCTGGTGCAAAGTGTTTCGAAGGTCGTCAGGTTTCTTGTAAGGTCTCCCTTGCGATCAAGCTCCGCGACAAAGTGTCTGATTTGCATGTAAGGCCAAAAAGGGAACTGACCCGTGTTCGATTGTTCCGCTAATTCCGATTGCTTCAAGAGCCGCCCTTTGCTGAAGATATGCTTAGCTAGGATTTCCCTGTGTGGCCACTCCGTCTGGAGAAAGCTGGGGGAGAGACCCGGGGTAAATTCCGGATTGCCCCTAATGGGAATGATTGGACCGAATACGCTGCACAAGCTTTGTCGAAGAGGGTAGGGCCAATAGTCGGGTGTTCCAAGGTCGCCGGGGGAAGGGATCTCGCTTGAACCCATGGGGCCGAACATAGGGCAGTACCTGCCATCTGGTTTTCCAGAGACACCCAGCTCTTACATCTGGCATGGACTTTCCAGTCAACAAGTCGGGCTAGGTGTGTTGCCCAGTAGTAGCGCTGGATGTTGGGAAGACCGATCCCCCCCTTAGACTTGGGTAGTACCAGTCTGTTCCAGCCTATTCTTGCAGGTTTATTATGCCAGAGAAAAGTCCTACACATAGACTTGTACATGGTGAAGAAAGCGGGCGGGAGGCACATCGCTATGGTTTGGAGTTTATACAGGAGGCGAGGGAGTACCGTCATTTTAAGAATAGATGCTCTTCCAAACCACGAAATGGGAGATTTTCCCCATTTTTGAATATCCTGTCTAATGACCTGCAACTCCGTTAAGAAATTCCTACGATAGAGTTCTGATAAGTTTGCCGGCAGTTGAATGCCTAGGTATGTAATTGCATCACTTTTCCAACCAAATGGGAAGTTGTTTTGGCATTGCTCCGCTAAGGTTGACGGCAGGGAGACATTCAACGCGAATGACTTGGTATAGTTAAGTTTTAAATTCGAGATCCCTCTGAAATGCTCAAAGGTTTCAAGGAGGATGGGTAGGGACATTAATGGAGCGGAGAGGAAAAGCAGAACATCGTCTGTGAAGGCCGCTATCTTATATTCCCGGTCGTGGACCCGTATCCCCTTTATATCTGGGTTGGCTCTGATGCAGTGGAGTAGAGGCTCGAGCGTAAGGATGTATAGTAAGGGGGAAAGGGGGCACCCCTGCCTAGTACCATTGTGGATTGAGAAGGCGTCTGACAGGTGTCCGTTTACTTTCACTTTTGTGCTGGGATTCGCATATAGTGACATGATGAGCGCCTGCATATGGGCCCCAAGTCCGATAGAACTCAGTACCGCCTCCGTATAGTCCCAGGACACCCTGTCAAACGCCTTCTCCGCATCTACTGACAGGAAAAAACCTTCCTGTTTGTGCGATGTGAGCCAATGGTGTAAATTCAAGGCTTTAATAGTGTTGTCCCTGGCTTCATGTCCAGGGACGAACCCCACTTGGTCCAGGCTTATCCAAGTTGGTATGTGGGAAGATAAGCGGGTTGCCAATATTTTTGCAAAGAGTTTAACGTCAGCATTAAGCAGGGATATTGGACGATAGCTAGTAACGTTAGCGGGATCTTTCTCGTCCTTGGGGATGACCGTGATATAAGCCTCCAGGAGGCGCGGCGACTCGCAGGGTGTTGAGTCTAGGGAGTTAAACACTCTAAGGAAATGAGGAGTCAGGAGGTCGTGGAGTGATTTGTAATAGGCCGTCGAGAAGCCATCCGGGCCTGGGCTTTTGCCCGGTTTTGTGCTCTTTATTGCTGCTAGAAGTTCCTCTGAGGTCAGGGGCGAGTCTAACGCTTTTGCTTCGGCAACTGACAAGGCTACGGGGCTGTACTGTTGTAAGAAGGCTTGAATCATGTCCGAACGCTTCGAGGCTTCTGCCTTGTTGGGACTATTCCTTTGTAAGTTGTACAGGTTTCCATAATATGTTTGGAATTGTTGGGCTATCGCCTCGTTGCTAGTGTGTATGTTGGTTGAGGGGTCAACTATGTGATGAATCGTGGTGGCCAGTTTGCGCTGTTGGGTTGCCTTAGCTAGAAGTCTGCCCGGTTTATTGCCTTGTTCGTAGGCAGTGTGTAAGGGTCATTCGCCGTCTAGCCTTTTGGTATAACTCATCAGTCAGGAGTGCACGAGTATCCGCCAGCTACTGAGCGGTGTCGGCCGCAAGGGAGCGTTTGTGTTTAGCCTCCAGTGTGCGAATTCTAGAGGTCAGGTCATTCACTAATGCTAGGTGTTCCCTTTTCCTCTGCCCTGCAATGGAAAGAAGCAAGCCCCTAATGACGCACTTATGTGCTTCCCATTGGGTCATTGGGGAGACCCCGGGGGTGTCATTTCGTTGGAAAAATTCTTTAATTTCTTGTTTCACGCATACCGTGTTACTGAGGTCTGTGAGGAGGGAAGCATCTAGCTTCCAGAGTTTTGTGGAGGTGCATGTGGTTGGAAAGACCAGAGTGGCCGTGATAGGGTTATGGTCTGACAGTAACTGCGTCTCGATTGTAGCCTGTTGGAGGAAATGCAAGTCTGTCTGCTGTATGAATAAGTAGTCTATTCTCGAGTAGCGCCGATGAGGCGCGGAGTAAAAAGTGTAATCGCGGTCTCGCGGGTGGAGTGTTCTCCGCGTGTCATGCAAGGCGAGAGAGGCCAGCTGGAGTTTAATTTGTCTGAGAGCCGCAAATGACATTACCGAGGTGCCCGAGGATGTATCTGCCAGTGGGTCTAATGGAATGTTGAAGTCTCCCCCAGAACTAGTAGGCCCGATTTGAATAGTGTAAGTTTCATCAATGCTTCCCTAAGGAAAGTCACTTGCTTGACATTGGGACAATATATGTTTGCCAACGTTAGAGGTTTGTTGTTCCTCTCACCCTTCAGGAATACAAATCTGCCTTCCGGGTCAAGTAGCTGACCCGTGACGGTAAAGTTAAAAGATTTTGATAGTAAGATCGAGACGCCCTTCTTCTTGGAGTCCTGGCAGGCAGAGTGGAACACCCTGGGAAATCTGTGATTGTATAGGCGGGGTATCTTGTTTGCCTGGAAATGCGTTTCCTGCAAGAAGAGGGCGTGCACCCTCATCTCGTGCGCCTCCGCCAGTATACTACTTCTCTTCTCTGGTACGTTCAGCCCTTTTATGTTGTGCGAACAGATCTTCAGGGAGAGAGGAGCTGATCGTGTGGGAGGGTTTGACATGTTTCTGTCTTGCAGAACAGCCTTCCCTGAGCGCAAATTTAAGGCAGTCGGGAATTACGCCTATATAGAGGGACCAACTGACAGGTTCCTAGGTGCACGGTATCTCCGGATCTGGCCAAGGTACAAGGAGATATGAGGAGGTTGCTCAAAGGAGGGTTGGGGGCCGGGGTTCTGAGAACCCCGGTCAGGGGAAACGATAGGGGGAGTCTCTTGGGTAAGGGTTCCCCTGTCGGGGGGGAGTACTAGACTCTATTTAAGTACCGGAGGGGGAAGCAGTCCCGCTATTCCACCTGTTGGGGAAAAAGGAATGGGGACTGGAAGGCCGAGGGGTTCAAGGAAAACCTGTTACCTCGAGGAGAGAGAGTGAGACAACAGTGGGGAAGTAGCGGGCTATGGTCACCCAGAACCGCCTGCCCCTGTGACCCAAGTTTAATGGCCCAACCTCCATGAATAATTAAACCAAAACATTCAAGCCTGAGCAAAGCTGATGGGCTCGTCCCCATCCCCTAAACGGAGATGGCGAAGCACCCCACCATGTCCCCGACTAACCCACCCCCCACGCGGTGAGAGGCCGGTCAAGAGACTATTGCAGCCCCCCTGGCCCCGAGCGTGCCCCCAGAGCCACAATGCCAGCAAGTTGCCAGTGTGCCTCCAGGGGGTGCATCCGGGGGGGCGGCAGCCCGCCTCCAAATCAGAACACAGAGTCAAGATATCACTTAGCACACTTAAATCGGTTATTTAGGTAACAACTAAGTCACAACTAACAGCCTCTGAGTATAAGGTTAAGCTCTACCTGGAGTGCAACAGAGCTAAGTAAAAGTGACAATGGGGCTCCGTCGCACCAGGGGGTTGTAGTCCTACCATTTGGAGTCACCATGTAATTCTGCTGCAATAAAATAACACTGTGTGTAGAGCAGGGTCCATCTCTCAAGTCCAATTTCATCCCAGAGGGATAAGTCAGAGTGTTTCTTCGGCCATCACATCCTTAATTGTGCTGTCATGACCTTGGAGGACAAGGATGGACAAGTCGAAGGACCAAAAAAAAAAAAAGGAAAAAGGGTAAAAGCCACAAACCTGCTCTGTGGTTGCGACTGTGAGGAACATGTCCCGGTCCCTTAAGGAGATATGGGCAGGACATTTGATCAGAGTCATAAGTGGGCGGTCTCCCCGGCCTAGACCACTGGAGGAAGTTCTGTTCTCCAAGCTGCAAGCTAAGCGATCATTGCCGATCTTCAAATACTTCTGGGATGACCAAGTACTGCTCAAACAGTCAATGAGAGGAGCTGACGCCTTTGTGTCAAAGTCTCACCTGGATCAAAATCATCCGAGGGGCTTGCTATTTTAAGGTGAATTGTTAGCGTTCATAGTCAGTCTTCAGCCTCTTTAGACAGGTGCTTAGCATATGCTGTGCAAGATCATCCTGATTGCTGCCTCTTCATAAAGGCTTAGGGTAGCCTGGGGTTGTTCATTACTGTGGCCGTTGCTCTCTGTCTCCCAGTAGACCGGAACAGGGTATCACTTATAGGTAGAAGTGTGACAGCATTTTCTGGCCAGAGGGCAGGACTCGTGCTTCCATGTATCTTGTTGCCACAGAGAGATTGTGGTGTGGTGGGGAGCCCCTTTATGATTGCTTCTAGGAGTGTTTTGGGTCCCCACTTTGTGGTTTGAGGCCCTTGTGCGCTGTCCCTTGTGTGTGCCATCTCTAGAGCAAGTAGAGGCTGTATCGGATTTTAGGCTGTATAGTTTTTAGAAAACCGAAGAAAAGGAAGGAAGACATAGGCGGGGGGCCCGTCAACATCAAGGCTCATCCAGCTAACCAAGACAACAAAACTAAACAGGCACCGATGGCCTGATAGGTAAATGAATATCCTCTTAGGCGTTTGTTTTCCACCGCAAGGAAGATGGAGAGGCTCCGGGCTCTCGGTCAGTTATGTAGTCCAGGCCTCTCTGCGATGGGTGTGAGGATGATCTGCGGCGTCTCTGCCTGTGGCGATGCGAACGTGGCGTCAGGCCCGCTTGTGGAGAGATCCAGGGCTCTGGCTGGAGGAAGGCGCTGTACCACTCAGGCACAGACACTCTGGGGATACCCAGAGTGTCACAGAATTCGGACACATCCGCGGAGGGACGTCGTTCTAGCTCTGGCTGTTGCTGTCAGGCAGAATGGGAATTTCCATCTGCATATGATGCGTCTGTCCCTCAAGACTTGTAATAGCAGTCTGAGCTCCCTTCTGTGTTGCAACGTGATGGCCGACAGGTCTTGAAATATTTGTATGGGGTTGCCCTCATGTTGTAGCTGACCCTGCACGCTTGTCTTAAAATATCCTCTTTCATGGCAAAATTCACAAGACAGCAAATGATGTCCCTGGGGGGATCAGAGTCCTTGCCTCTGGGTCTGAGGGCTCTGTGGTAGTGTTCCATGTCCACTGGAGTATCTGGAGGTCTACCTAATAAGGTGTTGCAGATCGCCCAGACTGTTTGCTGTATTTGGAGGCCCTCTACTGTTTCGGGGATACCTCTGAAGTGGAGATTATGTCTGCGGCCTCGATATCTTCCAAGGCTGCGGTTTGGCAGCAGTGAACAGGCCTGAGATCCCGTAGGCTGCAATCTGAGGAGAGCCGGGACGTTCTGGCTCAGCTGTGTCGGTCCACTTGTGTCTTGGGTGCCTCTCCCTGCCATTTCCGTGATGTTGTGGAGGTCGGTCCGCTTATTAAGGCTCTGCAGGTACTCCTGGGTGATGGAGCTCTCTCTCTAAGCAGCTGCCATGCTCCGGTGCTAGGCCATGCCCCCATGTTGGACATTTTTGACACTTTTTTGGAACCAATGACATTTATACAATGATCAGAAATTTAAATAGCCACTAATTACTGTGTAAATTTCACTGGCAGTGAAGGGTTTAACCTGCAGGGGGTGATCTAGGGGTTAATTGTGTTCCCTAGGCGTGTTCTAACTGTGAGGGGGCTGGGCTGCCAGGAGCATAAGAGATCTAACTGATCCCAGTGACAGGGATCAGTAGATCTCTTAAATGCCGCCTGACAGAGTTGGGAACTGCCATGTTTACATTGGCGGTTACCTGTTTTTCTTCTGTGCCAGGCGATCGTGGCTTGCCGGCGGAGGCTCAAGCCATCGTTTATAGACTATCCAGACACTCTGCAGCAGTAAATGTACGTGAGCCGTTCCAGAACCGATTAAACAATGATGGGCTTTACTGGCTAACAAGCCACTCTGTAGCAGTAAATGTACGCAAGCTGGTCTGGAACCAGTTAAACAATTATGTCCCTATAAGTAGAGAATGTGTGACCAGTAGATGGTGGAGTTGGATGCAACTGATAGGAGTTGTAGGTCCCTCTGAGGTTCCTCTTGTATACTTGATTGCTTATTGCTAGTGATGATGACGTGATTGGCTTGCCATGGATATTTTTAACCAGGAAAACTTAAACAAATAGTCACAACAGGTAATTATTGAGTGAAAAATCTGTATAACTAGAATATAGAAATCGACAATCTTCCAAAGTAAGATCTTGGCAGTAAAAAAATGAAACTTTGTATGGGGGAAAAGTCTAGAGACAAGGTTCTATACACTAATTAACTCTCCAGAGCATTGTCAGTAGAGTTGAACGAACCAGGACAGTAACATTCGGGTCCGTACTGAACTTTCGGGTGTCCGTGTCCCGAATCCGAACCCGAACGTTTGAGAAAAAGTCCGGGTTCGGGTTCTGGGTTCTGGTATTTTATCACGCATGTTGAATAGCTGCAGGGCAGCCAATCAACAGGTGTTTCACTGGTTTTCCCTCGAAGCCATCACAGCCATGCCTACTAATGGCATGGCTGTGATTGGCCAGTGCATCATGTGACCCAGCATCTATATGAGGCTGGAGTCACAGTGCTGCATGTCACATGCTCTTAGGTTAGTGTAGGGAGAGGATGCTGCTGGCGCTGTGAGGGACAGATAGTCAGGGACAGATTGCAGTGATAATAACTAGGTAGAGATTACTACTACTGCTTTGAGGGACAGATTGTAGATCCATATCATCTCATCCTGCATTACAGAAAGATCTAATTACAGAACAATCTCTCATCATGCATTACAGAATGATCTGATTACAGAACGATCTCTCATCCTGCATTACAGAATGATCTCTCATCCTGCATTACAGAGGGACAGATTGCAGATCTAATAACATCACATCTCCCATTTTTCTTCCTTTTGCAGCCCTCTAGCACTTTCCAGGACTTTTTTACAGTTATTTTTGGGCCGAAAAGTTTGCGTCCCAATTGAATTGGGGGTCCGGGGTAAAGTTTGGATGACGTTCGGTACCGAACCCGAACGTTTCCGGAAAGATCGGCCGAACCCGCAGAACCCGAACGTCCAGGTGTTCGCTCAACTCTAATTGTCAGCATTCAAGTATTTTTAATTATTTCAGACAAATTATTCTGTATTCTCAGAGGAGCTCCACTCAGGGGCCATGTTTGTGGAGAGGCTGATTTGCCACAAATAATGTGTTCTGCTTCAAGGACTCAACACTCCTTGAGCGCTAGGCTAGCTTCCATGGTTTTGACTATGTATTTCTTCCGTCAATGTGTAATAATTAATTTGATGAGATAGCCCCACTTATAGGGAATGTGATGATTACTCCGAAGATTTGTAATGGTAGCTCAGTTTTTCCTTTGCTGCAAAGTATGCTGGGAGAATACAAGGATATACTCTATAAACAGGCCAGCATTTCGTCATGTTTTCTGGTCACCCAGCCTCTCTCTCACCTTCTTTTTGCGGGACATCCCTACAGTGATTGCTGATGTTATGGGGGTGAGATTGCAACTGTGTAGTGGTTGGCACCCCTGCTGTTTGCTCCAGCAAGTAGAGAAAGTGCAGAGTACCACTTCTATGCAGCCGCCCCCCTTGGCTGCTGACTCTGCCCCATGGCAATAACCTTTTAAACTTTATCTACTATTATATTTCCAATGGTGAATTTATAGTGAACAGTTTTTTTATATTTAATTTCCTCAATTATTAACTACAGCTAATGGCCCTGATCCATGCCTGCTTGCTCAGAATCCAAGATACAGAAAAGGCCCCGATGTTTGCTTTGACCAAGATGAATTGGTAGGTCTTATTGTTGAACAGGAATTTAAAATAGAGGAATATTTAGTAAGTTTTCAGTAAGTGCATAATTTTCAGCTTCTATTGATTGTTTAATTAGTGTTAAACTTTTATTTCAAATCATGTTGGCAGTATTTATAGCCATTTAAAAAGTATTACTTTCATTTTGTTTTCATTTCCTTTATGGCATGCTATGGAATGATTGTTAACATCAACAATACCTTAAAAATATTCATGTATTTTGGTGAACTTACACTGCATGTGTCTTGCACCACTCTGCTACTTTTAACTGTCTTTTATAATTAAATTTAAACTCATGGCTGCATTATCACAGCTCTGTCACAAGCTACTTTCACACAATGTTTGAAAATATGGTGGAAAAATACCAGACTTATCTTTTTAATCTTCTTTCTGTTTCTGCAGCTCCATCTTTATTTTTATGGTGATAATGGCATAGTCTAAAATAATAAATTTCCTGTTTAATCATCCATATAAGTACTAAGGATATCATATTAAACAGTCTTTTTTCATGTAGTAATTAATTTTAAAATGCATTTATATATTTGGGAAATATATATGAATGTGTCAAAAAATGAGGAGGGAAAAAAGGAAGCAGAACAATGGATTTTCTTGAACCAAGGGTTCAGCTATAGCAATAATAGCCATCAAGGTTGCTATGTGAATCAGGAAAAATGAATGAAAATCCCTTTATTTAGCAGTTTAATTTTTAACCTTTTGACCAATAGATGGGGAGAGTTAGTTTCTGGTATTTACTTATACTTCATTTAAATTTGCTATTTATGTTTCTTATCATAATTGTGTGAAAGTAACTATTGTTTTACTCATTAGCTAAATATGCTTATTAGCAGTGGTTTCGAATTTTCGAAGCCATCCTAAATGTAGATTTTGAATCTTAATTCTTGGTGAATCGTGTGAGCTCATGTAACTGCTTGCCAACTGCATGACATCTCATCTTGTGTGTCTTTTATTGTCTTTTCTTTCTTCTGCTTGCAACTTTGCCTATAATTAACAGGATGAGCCTTTGTGCACGCCAAGTGGTGCCTCTGCCTTGATGTCTACTTCTATCTTCATTTTACTGCAAGTATTCTTGAGTTGATGAGTTATAGTCTTATCATTTCTATTTTTTTATGTTTGCTCAAAAAAGACAAACAAACCTGTACTGAGGGAAATATTAAGGCTACCATTGCTGTCTTATCCATTTAAAAATGATAATGGTCTGGTGGTTATGCTGAACTAGTGGTTTCAATACCACTTGAGTCACTGACATAGAAAAGTATGCAGAGTTTCCTGAGTGCTTTTTCTGGTTCAGTTGCTCAGAAAATCTTGATGCTAGAAGCAGCCAAGCACTTACCATTTCCACATTGCAGCCTCTAGATTTAGCTCAGCACAGAATCCCTTTAAATCAGGTCTTTATTTGATTAGTAGTTAAGCCTTTCCTATAAACATTTTACAACATTTGAAGAACATTGATATCTTCCATTCAGAATACAAATTTTGCTTGGTCAACAGCAATGCCTTCTGGCAAATGTATATTTTTGGAGAGTGTAGAGACATTCTTTATTTGAAGCAGGTAACTAACTTATCTCAAGTAACACAATTCCAAGGTAAGGTAAATAGGTAATGCCTGATTATGATACAATCCAGAAAGGTCCTGCATATCCTTTATGGCCAGTCACAGTGGCCTTCATAGACTTTGTGCAGGAATAGTCTTACCTTGCTTCCCTTTCAGAAACATCTTTGACAAGTAAAAGGTAAGATGACTGATTAATAACCTAACATGTCCATCTTTGGAGGGTAATAATATTGACAGTATGCATTCTTTGTAAGGATTCTGCAATATATAACTGTTAGTTGGAGTACCATGAAAGGATAATTAATTGTTTAATTTAGATGTTGCTTCACACTGGGGACTTATTACTATTGATGATTAACCACGTGCCTACTGGGCACATAAACCCCCTTCCTGCCCAGACCAGTTTTCAGCTTTCAGTGCTGTCACACTTTGAATGAAAATTGTGTGGTCATGCAACACTGTACCCAAATTAAATTTTTAGAATTTTTTCACACAAATAGAGCTTTGTTTTGGTGGTATTTAATCACTTTCGTTTTTTTTATTTTTTGCTAAAAATTTTTTTAAAAAAGACCAAAAATTTGGATTAAATAAAAAAGGTTTCATAGTTTGTTATAACATTTTGAAAATAAGTAATTTTTCTCCTTCATTGGTGTGTGCTGATGAGGCTGCACTGATAGGCTGCACTGATGGGCACTGATAGGCAGCACTGATGGGCACTGATAGGCACTGATAGGCTGCACTGATAGGCACTGATAAGGCAGCACTAATGGATACGGATAGGTGGCACTGATAAGCACTGATGAGACAGCACTGATAGCTGGCACTGATGGTTGGCACTTTCGGGCACTGATGGTTGGAACTGATGGGCGGCACTGATAGGTGGCACTGATAAGTGGCACTGATAGGTGGCACTGATGAGTATCACTGATGGGCACTGGTAGGTGATACTGATAGGCAGCACTGATTGGTGGCACTAATGATGAGGCTCTGATGGCATTGATTGGCAGCACTGGTGGGCATCGATGGTGGGCAAAGGTAGGTGGCACTGTGGGCACTGGTAGGTGGCACTGTGAGCACTGGTAGGTGGCACTGGTGGCTACTGATAGGTGGCACTGGCAGGTGGCATTGGTGGGCACTGATGAGGCAGGCGTGGCTCTCTGTGTGAGGGACTGATGTCCCTCTGACAGAAGCCAGTGATTGGCTTTTTTTCCCTCATGCTGACAGCGTGAGAGAAAAAAATACAGATTACCAATCTTCTGTTTACATCACGTGATCAGCTGTCATTGGCTGACAGCTGATCACGTGGTAAGGGGCCGGGTGATCACAGAGCGCACCGCGCGTTACCCTCAGGGATGGATGCCCTCCCAGCAATTAAGGCCCGCGCTGTAGCCATCTTTTGGCTATAGCACGAGCGGTAAGTCGTTAAAATTACATATCTCTTCCCATCCCTTGTTTTTTATATCTTCCAACTTATGCAGGATGGGAATTGAGTCTTTGTTAAACATTACTTAATGGGGTGGGCAGATAATTGGCAAATGAGGTTTAATGTAGAAAAATGTAAAATAATGCATTTGGGTACCAAGAATATGAATGCAAACTACTCACTAGGGGGAGAGTCACTGGGGGAATCTAGGATGGAAAAGGACCTAGGGGTCCTAGTAGAGGACAGGCTCAGCAATGGCATGCAATGCCAAGCTGTGGCAAGCAAAGCCAACAGAATGTTGGCATGCATCAAGAAGGGGATAAACTTCAGGGATAAATCAATAATTCTCCCCCTCTACAAGTCTCTGGTGAGGCCACACCTGGAGTATGCCATCCAGTTCTGGGCACCAGTCCTCAGGAAGTATGTCCTGGAACTAGAAAGGGTTCAGAGAAGGGAAACAAAGCACATTAAGGGACTGGAGGACCTTAGTTATGAGGAAAGATTACAAGCACTGAACTTATTCTCTCTGGAGAAGAGACGCTTGAGAGGGGATATGATTTCAATGTACAAATACTGTACTGGTGACCCCACAATAGAGACAAACCTATTCTGCACAAGGTAGCACACAAAGACACGTGGCCATTTATTAAAACTAGAAGAAAGGCGGTGTAACCTTAAACTGCTAAGAGTGTTCTTTACGGTAAGAGCAGTGAGGATGTGGAATTCTCTTCCACAAACTGTGGTTTCAGCTGACAGCATAGATTATTTAAAAAACAATTAGATGGGCACCTAAGGGACCACAACATTGAGGGATATACAATGTAATACTAACATAAAAGTACACACATAGGTTGGACTTGATGGGCTTGTGTCTTTTTTCAGCCTCACTAACTATGTAACTACAAAAATACAGCATACACGGTTCAACTTGTACCCATGTAGTTACTTTCTAAGCAAATGTTGATTAGTCACTTAAATAATCTACATTGAGTCCTATGTTGCTATAAATATATCAGTTATTAGTTTGTTGCTTAGGGCAGCAGCTATAAAACCACTTTAACTATTCAGATATGCAGCACCACAATAAAGTGGCACATATATTTCAGAAAAACATAAAACAAGGCTGGAACAGGTGTTTCACTGCTGTTTACAAGGGGTAAAAATGTTAAGCCAAAAGTGTTCTGCATAGGTATTTTTTTCTGAAACATTGAAACTCCATGAGTCTTTAAAAGCTCCATAAAGCTTTTTCTCCTAAGAGACCATACAAATGCTGAATAATCTGTTTGCAAGTAAATGTTTTTTTACAGCAGTCAAAGTGTGCATGCAAAAAATGTAAAATTAAAGTCTGAGAAAGGAAGTGAAAATCACAGTTCATAGGAACTGATCTATGCTATTGCCGTTTGTCTCCCAGGTGCCCAGTTTGAAGTTTGTATAAAAATATTGACTTCCTGAAGGTTAGAGCATAGGCCTACCTAATGCTGTAACTGCAAAGAAGGCTGGGCGCTGTACCCCAACACAAGCATGTGCATTTTAGCCGCAGCCAGGTGCATGAGTAGCTTTGGGCAGCCTTGAAAGTGGCCACCAGGGTAGTGGAACAGATGAATGGCGAGCACTAAACAGGCGCTCCTGTGTAAAGAAAAAAAAAAAAAAACGTATGTATGGCGAATGTAATAGCATGTGAGCATGTGCACACAGTCTTGAGATAAAGGAACTTCCACATAAAACAATAATGTCCAAGAAAGATGCCAAGTTTATTGAAGTTATCAGACTTATCTTTACATGGTGCTAAGCAGCATTCCCAGGTAGTAATGGAAAGTTAGCAGGCTGAGAGCAGATGTAGTGTACCGATCTCCAGTCAAACATCCAGCAAGGACAGGGAGATAGATGGCTGCCAGCCATGATGGGAAAGCTCCAAGGGACTCTAACCAGGAAGTGATGTCACCAGAACCCAGAAGCCCTGTTTTTTGTGGAACTTTCTTTAGCCCAAGACTGTGTGCACATGCTTTGAATCCAGCTATTACATTTCCCATACATACAACAGTTTTCTGTTTTTTTTTTTATTTTACACTGAATTGCCTGTTTAGTGTTCAATCTTGCTACCCAGTGCTGTACCTAGCAAATTTGGCAGCTGGGGCATATCATTTTTTTAATACACTCTCCACATACATTAGAATTATTTTCAGTAATAATCATAAATAGAGTTGAGCGAACACCTGGAAGTTCGGGTTCTGCTGGTCCGTCCGAACTTCGGGACAAAGTCCGGGTCCGGGTCCGGACGGAACCCGAACGATCGCACGGACAACGAACCCCATTGAAATCAATGGGGACCCGAACTTTTAGGCACAAAAATGGCTGTAGGAAAGTCCTGGAAAGCCCCAGAGGGCTGCAAAAGGAAGTAAAATGGGGGTAAGGGTAGGGCAAGTGCTCTACAAAAAAATGGGGACAGGGAAATAACTTTAAATATTTTTAAAAAAATAAAAACTTAAAAAATGCAAAAATGGAGGTGAATGTGGATCATCTTCAAACTGTGTCTGAAAAGTATTAATTAACGGTAGAAGCCATATAACTGTTCTAAAATCATCTTCAAACTAGGGCAAGTGCCCTACAAAAAATGGGGAGAGGGAAAATAAATTAAAATC
>BLSH010132343.1:70241-86664 GCA_018402905.1 Glandirana rugosa | reverse complement strand
TTAGTATAACAACATTACATTTTTCGAAAATGTTATTTCATAATAGAAAAGTTTATTTCATAGTATGTATCGTGTAATCGTGTTTTTGAATTTTTTTCTGGGTTTACATAAGAATGTCTTTCACAGTTGTATCCATCAAATTTGAAGTCAAGACGTTGGAATTCAACTGATTCAGTACTACTACTTTAGAAATTTTCTGTGATGAGTTCGTCCGTTTAGATGATATAGAAGGATAAATAAAATAAGAAATGTAATGGAATAGAAGACCAGGATTCCAGATGATCCGCATTCCCGTATACCACTTTTAAGTGAAACGTTTCTTATGGTACACGTTCTCTTTTTTTGTCGTAACAACGAATGTACTCGAAACTAATACCTTCATTCAACTAAAGATCCTGCTGATATAAATTTGGTACATTTCCATTTATTTCTGAAGACATTCACTCAGTTATGCAAAACATGAAGGGGTGCCAATAATGGTGAGCAGGACTGTAAATGAGATGAAGCTCAACTTACTTCCATAATCAAAGCTCATGTAAGCAACAATGCTGTTTTTTTCTCTTGCACATGGTATTCTTTGCAAAGTGAATTTTCACCATATGCCCTTACGCCTAGTAGACCTTAGGACCAGAAGATAAGGTAATGTAAAGAATAAAATAAATAGGAAGATATAGTAGATTTGCCTGCTTGAGTAGTGTCTTTTAAAGATTTCATCATCATGACTTAGTCAACTTAAGGTTGCAGAACTGAAGTTTAAACTACCTATGTTGACACTTTCTGTAAGAATACATTTGGGTCTTTTTTTAAGTTTTTGTGCTAATGTGCTATGTATGATACTTTATTTGAAAAGATAATACTTTATTGTAAAAGCTTTTTACATTACAACAATATGATTATATTATATTTTTAGAAAAAAAAACAAGTTAGTGTGAGAACTTATTCTAAACACATCTTTATTTTCTTGACTTATAGGAGGATGACGGGGATTGCGGTGGAGTATCTGGCTTGACTCCTTCACTATGGTCCATGATAGGCATTCAATTTGTCCTGCTCTGGCTTTTATCTGGTAGCAAGCATTGTCAGTTATGACCCTGAAAACCAAAATATGAATTACTAATGTCAACATCCTGCCAAAAGATTTACCCTGGATTTACCTTAAGCAAGGTCACTTGATTGAGACCTTGGAAGAATGGCTGCGTTCATGCTGTAACTATTAATGTGTGAGAGATTCACAGAGGCATCTACAAAGCCTGCATGTTAGAGTGTCAAATCCTTAATGGTAAATTCTGAGAATGCTGCATCATCTATGCCATCAGAACAGAAAATCTACAGTCAATGTGCTTTATTGAACAATCTAAGATGATCTTTGTTGCATCGTCAATGACTATATGTAAAAGGGCTCCCTTTAATATTGCTTCTGTACAACATGATTTGTAGAATTTCTTTTTTGAATTTCAGTTTGTTGCACTCCCAGCCCTTTATGCATCCACTTGTGTACATCAAATCTATTTTATTATTGTGCACTGTGTTTAGAAAAAAACTACTGCTTTTAATATATAAATGTATGTAAAAAACTGAAATGCTCCTGTTTAGTCAAGTATAAATATTGTTTAGTCATCAAAAAAATATAAAAAACTGAAATGCCTTACAATGTATATTAAATGGCTTGATGTGCCATTTAAATGGGAGTAAAAAAAAAAACATGTGCAGAAAAAAATTCTAATGGTCTTATGGGCATAGAAAATCAAGTATATAGTGTATATTAACTACATACACATTTTCATGGGTATTTGAGAGTATGACCTTTGTGACTCTCTAAGTGATGTGTAAACCTTTACAACTATAGTTTTGTACATGTAATTCTGTATATCAATGCTAACCAAATCCTTTTCAAACTCAGAGATTTTAATTCAAAATATTTTGGTTAGGAAACTTACCAATGGTATTTAGCATGTTAATGCTGCTGCTATTTTCTGTTCTGTTAGAATGAATTGGTTAGGATGAGTTTTGTAGTCTTTAGGATTTTACTTTGAGTGAGTGTTTTTTTCTTGTGTGACTGCTTTTTTGCAGTGTGATGCTAATCAATCAGCTTTCATGATATATAGTATACCAAGCGTATTCGGGTACTGTGCAATGGAGTAAAAATAGTATAAATGAATGTATTCTAAAGATATCATTGCATTGTATGATATCACAATCATTTATTTATTCTAT
Source organism: Glandirana rugosa (assembly GCA_018402905.1). NCBI lineage: Eukaryota > Metazoa > Chordata > Amphibia > Anura > Ranidae > Glandirana > Glandirana rugosa. The sequence goes on along the minus strand of BLSH010132343.1, from coordinate 84,450 downwards.
ATATTAAACACAATAATCACAAAAGGAAACAGTACAAAAATTGGGTCTGTAAGAACAGAATTTACTAAACAATGTATGCATGTTGTAGTGGTGCAGGTGGTAATGGGAAGGGAAATTTCTTACTTGCTTGTTCAGACATATTATTAGGACATTCTTAGCAGTGCCAGAAATGTGTCATATGTGTGTATTTGTTGACGTCAGTGGTAAATGCCATTGCATGGTATCAATGTGCAGTCTGCTTGAAATATGGAAAAAACAGGGGTTCTTAGTCCATGGGGCAGGTTCCAAATTATTGGTCATCTTGTGTTTTTTTGACTTTTTTTCTAAACAATAAAGTAGTTGTGAACCATATTTTAATAAAACTATCACTATTTTGACTGTATTTATATTATTTAATTATACACTTGTTTTTAAAGCAACAACAAAAATTCTGAAACAAATACGTAGACTGTTATTGACCTGAAAATATTAATTGCCTGGTTGTTGGTGTGTTTAATATTTTCTCAGTCATTGACCCAAAATATGAACAGCTGATCTCTACTTTTTTAGGGGCCAGAGATTTTGAAGGTATATAAGCCATTGGATCACATTAACAGCAAGGGGGCTAGTATTTTCAGGTGATCTCAGCAATGATAGCCTTTTCTTAGTACAAGCTTACTTTAAAGTGGGCGTCCAGCCAAAGCTTTTAGTTTTACACAGTGTGGGGAAGCATTAAAACAACTGTCGGGTTTTTATTGCTATCTAGAAGTTCCTTACATAGAATTGATTTAATTTACTTTCAATGTGACAACAGTTTTGTTAAAAGGAAGTGAGAGAAAATCTGCAACGTAGACACAAACAGAAATGAAAATCAGTTATGGGTTTTAATCTTCCCCTGCTCCACAAAAAATGCAAGTTTATTTCTGTCTATGCTGCTGTTGGATCTGTTCCATCAGTTACTATCTGGTGAAAATGAGGCAAAATCTGCATAATACAACCCAACAGGGGTTCTAACCCTTTCCCACTCTAAAAGTTTTACCTGAACATACACTTTAAGTACATTTTTGGTTGTAACTTGAGAAATGAACTTGGAAGCTAAGTCATAAACACAATCTGAATTGTAAAAAATACAAAGCTTATGAACCTCTAAAACATTTTTTAGAAAGGGAGATGGTGGGATAATTTAGAGGTGGGTTTGCATTGTGAATCAAGTAATTTTGCAATAGTCATTTTTTCTGGTAATGAAACACAGTTCAATGTTCATGAACCCATTATCAGATGAATCATCAGTCAATAAAACCTAAAAAGAATGTATTCAAAGAAAATAGAAATATATATAGATATAAAAAAATCAACTGTAAATATTTTAGCTTTCTCAAAAATTATTGGCACCCTAGGCCCTGGCTTATAAGGACTACAAAATGTAAAATGTTATGCTGTTTTTATTAAGTTCTAATTATGTTAACCCATTACAGCATAATCTTAGAATCTGGTGTACCTTAATTATCCAGTTAATTCCTATGCGGGATTTTACTGAATATTATTGACATAGGACTTTGGCACTATATTTTAACAATATTGTTATTAAATTATCCAAATTGATGTTGTGCTATACAATAATTTATTACTGTTATTTATAATAAAAACATTTACAAATTTAAATTACTATAAATTATCAGTGAACATGTAAATCTATATTAATATTATAGCATCTTTTTAACATAATTGTTATATTTTAAGTTTTATAACCCTACACAAAAGCATCATCAGAAATGCATATTTTCCTAGTTAACAAAATTGAGATTATACTCTTGTCCACAAAGTCATCGACAGCAGATATTTAACACTCAAACATTCAATTAAAAAGGTTATCTATGTCATGTCCAATGTATTTCTATGCATATTTAATAATATCAAAATGCTCATTCACAGAGTCTGCTTTCAAGTTGGGACACTTTTTTCAGTTCCTCATAATTTAAATAGTATAAGACTATATTGTAAAAAATAAACCCCAGACAGCTTATAGATGGATTTTTATTGAGTGTTATTGAGTGTTTTTAATAGCTACATTATTCCTTTCAAATTAAATCTATACTGGTTTTGGCAACACTCAAAAGGTAATATACTATCAAATTAGTTGCCTAGTTGTTATTGTCGTGTTATATAGGGTATACTTGACATCCACAAACATTGTGGTGATAAGTAATCATAAAAAAAAATTATAAAAAAAAGTTAATCTCAGCCTTGCCCTTATACACCTATTACTTTTTAAACCCGACCCTAGTCTGCACTAACTGTTGATGTTTTCACAATGTTGCAATTTTATATCAATAGGCCTTAAACACCATTTATTCGTTTTTTGTTACACTATTGGCAAGTCTGTGTTTTTTTTTGTTGAGTTATTAAGCAGCAAGGATCATCCAACAATTTTAGTTTTAAAATTCCACTAATTTTAAACTAGATCAAGTAAGCCTGAGTTGACAAAGAACAAAATAGGTCTTCCATGCACACAAATGGTTCTCCAAAGCAAAGTATGATGCTTTGGTGTTATTCATACAAGCTTGAATAAATCACCTTTTGAGTTTATATATAGAAATGTAGCTGTAACATGTATGCTTTAAAACAAACTAATGTATACACTCAGTAAAAGTGCATATGATCACTGGACTGTTAAAAATATTTACTGAGACAAACTCACAAACCTTTTTTTTCTAAATGAAGACGCAGTATCTACATGGTCTGTATATTGCAAGGTATACTTATTTTCACCCTTCTAGATAAAAAATATTGATTTTAAATCATAATAATGAATGAAAGTGTTTGCAAAGGTGCTATTTGACCAAAAGACAACAATTGCAGCATAATTCTGTCGGCTTAAGCTAAAATATTAGAAGAATGATATAGAAATACCTAGTAGGCTATTTACTAGGTTGTAGGACCTGTATTTTGAGGTATGAAAATTAATACATAATTGTACTAATAGGAGAATTGCTATTCATGAAAAGACTACAAATGTGTACATTGTATTCATTGTGTTTATGCAGCTAGCTCTTATACATACATTCATTACTGTGACACTACTGTAACCAGCATTTTTGTCTAATTTTCATAAGGGTTGTATATTGCTCATGACCTGCTGAGGCCCATTGAAACCAGAAAAAAGAAAATAGGTGCAGCATGCAACAACTTTATTTTTTACCTCTTTCAAAGAATTGCAGTTCTGTATTTAAGCAACACATTTGCATGAATATCCTTTCATTACAAAATATAGTTGCCTCATCTGTGAATATGTGATGGATTGGGACTTAAAAGGGCAAGTAGTAGTCTACTATACCCAGGAGTTCAGTGGGCAGTTTTTACTAAACTTCTACTTGTCAGACCTCTGACTTGTTTCTTGAGTCCTGACAGTGTGTGTAACAGGGACCTGTGAACTTTTATTCACTTTAGAGGCATCTGAGATTTAACCATATATTTCAAGCCCAAACACTTTATAGCAAAATGTATGAGAAGTAGCCTGCAGGTACTTGAATCTGCTTTGGCCGGGATATTCAAGTCCATGATCACAAACATTAAAGTTGCAAATTGCACAATTCTCTCTGCTGTCCCTGCTACCCTTATAGTTAGTTATAGTAAGTCATAGTTTATCTTGAAGCTGTCTTCTATATGTATTTTTGGAGAACGTGTAGTATAATTTATTCTAAACAGTATTTCATTCATAGTTTATTCATTCTTTTATCTTCCACTGAGAACATGTAAATTAAAATACAACAACTTACATTTTTTGTATTATCCAAGTGATTACAATTGATACCATTCTGGAGTGTTTAACACACGGAAACTATTTTCAAACATATTTTATATATCTGTAACTCAATCAAATGCTGTCATTTTATGGAAGCTAATCTGTTCTTCTGGCAGTCATTGTAGTCACAAGATCATCTTATTTTTGTTGTATATAAATTTTAATTATTTTAAGTGTCAAATTTTGTAGTTATATGTGTTGTAAAAAAACAGGAAAACATGATCTACTGAAGTTACTGCTAGCCAAAGGGTGAAATATTAACTTTTGTATTTTAATTTATATATTAAAAGCCAGCATCACTGCCAAAACATTGAATGTGGTTTATATTTGTATCTGCATTGTAACAAACCTTTCTTGGCAAGCTCAACTTGACATTGTTATACCTGAACACATTTGAAACATATTAAGTTTTAATTAGTTGTAAATCAAGATTTATTGTTATATGGTTTTCAAATTTGTACATTTTGCTCCTAGTTTATCATTAGTGTTGGCCTTAGTAAGTTTACTCTGTGAAATTGGTAAAATTTCTCTAAAGTGACCTTTTGCTGTTGGAGTATACGATACCTTAAATAAAAGACTCTATTACCCCTAGTCAAAGTTTGGACATTAAAATCTAAAAATCGATTAAATTGCATGGATTTATTACCTCATCCTGGGATCAGAAAACAGGTGCAGCAAAAACATAATCGAAAGGTTCTGAGGAAAGCATGGTCAATGTTTAGCATAATGTGTGGATTTGCTAAATGTGGTTATTATAGACAGCTCGTTTTGGTACACATTTGACTGTTAATTTAGCAGTTATCTACAGGAAATATTGTCAAATACTAACTCAGTTACATTGGACATTTTTAATATTAGCTCTTACTGAGTCTATACTACTAGAATTCAAGTCCAATGGATAATTATGTGGTCAAACCAGGACAATCTTGTTTTGTACCACTACAGGTCACATGGGATTATTTGCAATTAGGTCGTTTTAGATACAGCTATACACATTTTATGGCAGATAAATGATCAAGCATAGATTAAATATTATTAAACTATCATATTTGCATAGCATCTGAACATCAATTTGTTGAGCATTTACACTTATGTTTATGCGTTTCCCATATTTTTACTGAATCAATATTTGTATGCCGTTCTTTACAGAGTACATACACCAGTTCACATTAGCCCTTGCACCTGACAGAGCTTATGACCATATTTCTACCAAACATGTATTTCAGGGCCACCAGATCACTTTCACTTTACAGCTGAGAGCTGGCTGAGGAAAACAGGCACAAGCTGATGGTTGATACTGCAGCCATCAGCTTGTGCTTAACCTTTCACTCTTTGCACATAGTATGCCCAAAGAGCTGAACTATTTCAACACATATTAATGGTAAGGTAAAAAGCACCTTGTGCGATTTCATGCTTACAGTGCTCCAGGTATCTACTTTAAAATTGATTTACTAAAACTGGAGAGTGCAACAGCTGCACCAGTTTTTGCACTCTACAGTTTTATTAACCCCTTAGTGTTCAAATGTAATGATCCTACTGCATCTATCCACTGGTTTTATTTGGTAGAACTGGAATATAATGTACCTTTTGCTGACTGAATTGGATGCTTTGCACCCTATTTTGTTGAATATTATATACTATAATAACTTACATTAATAATTAACTTTAAGCATCGAATTATAGATGTATACAATAGAAAAAAATACTATAAAATGCTCTGGTAGAGCACTCATTCTTTGTTCCTTTTTCTTGCTTTTGACACTTTTGTGTTAAGCCTAAAAACTATATTTTGCAAAGAAAATGTAAATATTGTTAAAGAAGCAAATATAAATGATGGAAAATGTGTTCAAATATTGTTGAAACCGGTATATAAAAATAAAGGGTTATCATTTAATCACACAGAATGATTTATTTATAATTGAAAACATATTTTAGGGAACAGGGGAAAGGTTGCATTGGACTGCATATCACCAGAAATGTTATAAAAGACTATGACCTAACACAATGTATTATTTCTCAATATCACTTTACAACACTTCCTTTATTGTTCGTTTTATTAAAGAATACTTGAATGAACATGCATATTTTCCCCAGCTATTTATCTTTTGTATGTAACACTAGATTGCAGTATGGACTAATAAATCAAAAGACTAAATCCAATGTGGATTTTTAAAAGTGTAAAGGAATAGCATTTATCCATCTAAGTGTAAAATATGAGGACAAAAATGATGACAGTAGACAGAGGTTGCTGACTTCTCAAGATACTCTTCTATTTCCAATTTTTCAAATGATATGTCTTTGTCAGTACACATGGCACTAGTTTAATGAAAACCGAGCACTTAAATGTGTTGTATCCATTGTTTTTGTTAAATACAGTCATGCATCATAAGAAAACAGGGCAAGTTTCCCTTTGTCACATTAATCCAATTTGTCTTAACAACTAAATCAATGTCAGATCCAGCATTAAAGCATATACTATTGGTGAAGTTGAACCCATAATGAAAATAAATATATTCTAAAGCATATTACTGAAGTGAATACTGATATCTTAAATACAGGAACTGGCGTCTATGCTCTAAACTGATCTATATTATAAATTTGCTTGTTCTGTATATTAGTGTAATGCAGCTATTCCTGACCATGTTTCTGTGGAACTCCTAAAAAATTAATCACATTGGGTGTCAAATACTCTAGTTATGATACATTCTTTTCACTTTTATTTACCATTATTACGTTATTAATTTTGCACTTATATAATGAGTTGTAGATTCCAAAGGAGTTTTTGGAGAGCTGAAAATTATTTCAAGGGTTTCTCTGGGGTTAAGAGTTTGAGAAAGGCTGGTAAGTTGATGACGACTTTTATACAGACCATTGGTAAACTGTAAATAATCGAATATGAAACCAGAGTTTGGCTGAAATGCTGCCAATGCTGTGGTTGTGGTCTGGTCTAGGATTCAATCTGCTCATAGTCTTTCCAACCTACACTATCAAGATGGTACCCTAGACCGGTGTATTAGATCAACTCAAAAGGATATTACAAGTAATGCGCAAACTGAAGTTATGGAACTAAGGCTTTACCAATTAGAGGTGGAAATTCACTTTTTTTGTTGATTTAAAAGAGTTGTAAAAAACTTTTATGTGCAGCAGCACCCCCTAATTACTTACATGAGCCCCTTCTCTATCCAGCGATGCCCACAAATGTCTAAGCCACCCGGAAAACACTCCTCCTGATTGGCTCAAATTAAAGTCAGTCAGCCAGTCGGGGGAGAGAGGGGCCTGGGCTGGGTCAGGGCTCTGTGTTTGAATGGTTACATAGAGCTCTGACTCTGCTCAGGTGCCCCCATAGAAAGCTGTGGGCTGTGGGGGCACTCGATAGGAGGGAGGGACCAGGAGCGGCAAAGAGGGACCCAAGGGGATCCGAGAAGTGGAGGATCCAGACTGCTCTATGCAAAACCAACTGCACAGAGGAGGTAAGTATGACATGTTTGTTATTAAAAAAAAAACAAGACTTGACAATCACTTTAACCACTTCTGTTTGGGCTGACATCATATTGAGTGGTCTAACTGAAGCTGCAGGCACCATTCAGATATAGTTTTTTAGAGCTGGCTATTCCCCGTCAGATAAAAGTGGTCTCAGCGGTGGATTCACCACAAGATCACTTTTATCAGTGGTGGGAGAGGTGCCCCCTCCTCCCGCCGCTTTCCTGTCATCTCTGCCGCTTACTGGACCCACGGCAGTGGCGGAGATGATCGAATCCGTCCCCCCCACTGTCTGTGAGCCGAGTGGCTCGGCTCCATAATACGGCAGGGCAGAAATTACGTCAGAAATCACGTCCACCCAACGGTCTTAAAGGGCCCATTTTTTTTGGGCTGTCATTTTTTTCTAATTTTTTTTTTTTTGCATTTTAGTGTAAATATGAGATCTGAGGTCTTTTTGACACCAGATCTCATATTTAAGAGGACCTGTCATGCTTTTTTATATTACAAGGAATGTTTATATTTCTTGTAATAGGAATAAAAGTGATCAAAATTAAAAAAAAAAAGTGTAAAAATAAAAAGTAAAAAGCAAAATAAATAATTAAAAAAAAATTTAAAGCGCTCGTCCCGCCAAGCTCACGCGCAGAAGCAAACGCATACGTAAGTCCCCCCACATACGAAAACTGTGTTCAAACCACACATGTGAGGTATTGCCGTGATCGTTAGAGCGAGAGCAATAATTCTAGTACTAGACCTCCTCTGTAACTGTAGAATTTTTTAAACGTCGCCAATGGAGATTTTTGAGTTGCAAAGTTTGTCGCCATTCCGCGAGCGGACGCAATTTTGAAGCATGACATGTTGGGTATCATTTTACTCGCCGTAAAATTAACTTTCACAATATCGAAAGAAATGGGCCTAAATTTACTGGTGTCTTATTTCTTAACTCAAAAAACTGATTTTTTTAAAAAAAAAATTGCGCTTGTAAGACCGCTGCGCAAATCCGGTGTGACATAAAGTTTTGCAAAGACCGCCATTTTATTCTCTAGGGTGTTAGAAAAATATATACAATGTTTGGGGGTTCTAAGTAATTTTATGGCAAAAAAACCTGGTTTTTAACTCATAAGCACCAAACCCAAAAAACAGGCTAGATCTTGTAGTGGTTAAGCAATTTTTACTTGCAGAGAGTGAGGTTGTTTAGCATTGTTGCTCGTGGTCTCTTTCTAGAGATGGGAAAACCAAAATATGCATCATTAATTTGAGCACATTAAACCTAAAGTTAGGGCTAGTGAAGGAAAGGGTGTCCTTTAGATTACTTAACATTCTGCAGCAAGTCTAGGTTTGAAAAAGTGCATTGAAATGAATGAAAAAAATGGTAGAAATATTGAAAGGAAAAAGTGTATTTCTTCATCGGACATTACAGGACACACAATGAAATATCCTTGAACCAATGGGTTATACTGCCACATTCAGGAGAATTAGACACTGGTAAAGCAAAGCTGTAAGGACAGTATAACCCCTCCCACTCCCAGCTGGCCTCAGTTTTTTTGCTAGTGCCTTTAATAGAATGGGCTTTTTTTTCTGCTCTGAGAACAGCAATTCCTCTTCAATTTTCATGGTGCTCACCTAGGCATGTTGTGCAATGCAGTTATCCACATCGTGCTCTACAGATCATGGGCTAAGTACTACCTGTTTGGTGGAGCTCAATCCTTGAAGGCTCCTTAGCGGGTATGCATGCCAGATAGGTGAACGTATCTGCCTAGGGCTTTTCCCTAGCTACCTGCCTATCTGCTAGACACGTGCACTGCTGAAAATTTTTTTGTTCTCATTTCTTTTTTTTTTCGTTTTCCAGATCATTCCTTATGATCGAAATTCATTATTTCAAATAAATTTGTAACTTAGAAAAAATTTGAATTCGAAATCTGAAAATTCGTAAATTTGAAAATCCGAAAATTCGTAAGTTCAAAAATGTGTAATTTCAGAAATTGAAATATCCAAATATTTGGAAATTTGAAAATTTGTAATTTTGGAAATTCGAAAATCCAAAAATTCAGACATTCAAAAATTTGAAAATCGGAAAATTCGAAAATCCCAAAAAAACGAACTAACTAACATAATAATTATTAAATTATTGGTATTGGGTTAGTGAACGTAACAAATACAAATTTATCCAAAGTTACGAATGCGGCATTCATTCAGATAAATCGTAACTTCGGATAAATTTGTATTCGCTACATTCACCAACAGCCAAATTTGAAAGGAAATTCCAATACCTATTATTTACTAGTTAGTAATAATTATTATTAGTTAGTTATTATTTTGGATTTTCACATTTTCGGGTTTTCAAATTTTCAGATTTTCGTAATTATTTTTGGATTTTCGTTGGTTTGAATATTCAGATTTTCGTTCTTATTTTCACATTTTTGGATTTTCGAATTTCTGAAAGTTGGAATTTCTGCATTTTTGGATTTTTGAAATTGATGGATTTTCAAATTTCCGCATTTTCAAATTTTCTAATTTTTGGGTTTTTGAATTTCGGATTTTCAATCTTTCAAATTTCTGAATTTCCAAATTTTTGAATTTACAAATTCTCAAAAAAATTGTTAAACATGTTTTTATTCGATATATTCGAATATTTCCGACTTAACGAATTTGTCGAATTTTATCATAAAATTTGGAACAAAACAAATTGCACATGTCTACTATCTGTATAGTGGGATACATACTACTGAGGTCAGCTGAGATGAGTAAGGTCTCTTGCCTTTTAAATTAAAGCCTAGGTGTGCTTCTCTGGTCCCTTAGGAATTATTCCGGGGAGCACTGGCTGTGACATTTTCAGTCGCAGGCAGGTAATGGGATAGGATCGTTTAATGTTTAATTTTTGTGACACTTTGTTTCTGATCCAAGGTGGCCTTAACTTCTCCTTCCATGCAGTGTATTCTAAGTAACCCTATAGGTCTGTCACACATATACCATGGTGGATTATGTATGCAAGGGGGTGGCCCTGGGGGTCTTGCCAGCTTATGTTCAAACAACAATCACACATTGTTTCCCCTAAGGGTCCTGTTAGTCTTGATCAATTCCCTCAACCAAAGTTGCTGTTCTCCTCAGGGTCTCTTTAACCTCTTCTGGGATGTTCCATACATTTTTTTTGACCAAGGAATATTCTACTACCAGTCAGTTTTTGGCTTTGTTTGGTGTTGTTGCGAGTCCTCAGCTCTTAGGGGCCACCAGTACCCAAAGTCAGTCTCTGATGTTCCTTTAGTTTTGGAATTCCCAGAATTAATTTATTTTCATTAAAATTCATTTTGTTTATTAATTTTCTAACAAATTCCATATTTTCAGAATGATTTGAATGTGGATTCATGAAACATGATCAACCAATTTGAATTCGGTGTGAAGAATAGCTGGTTGTGAAGCTGGCCGCCGCATCCTTAACAACCTATGACTCATCATTAGGGATGAGCCCCCGGTTTGAGTCGAATGCATGTTGGACTCGAACATCGGGGGTTCATCCGTTCGCACCATTGGGAACATTATGGGGCATTCGCGGGAACTTTGTGTGCCCCATAATGCATTCTAATGGCGGCAGAATGCCGCCCGCCAATTGGCCAAAGCATGCACATGACCTGCATGCTTTGGCCAATCAGCGGTGGCCTGCCATTAGAGCTATGATTGGCTAAAGGCAGGGTGCCTTTGTCCAATCACTGCTCAGGAGCCTCAATCCATGCCCCACACTATATAAAGCCGCTTGTACATCGGCTCTATGTAGTGTGTGTTGGCGACGGTGCTGGAGCGATTAGATAGAGAGATTTTAGGTTGCGGATTGCAGGCAATTTAGCTAGATAGCTAATTGTGAAAAAAATAAAAAAAAAGATAGATAAAAAGATAGATTGTATATAGATCATCCTATCTATCTAGCTAGTGCAGGCAGGTTAGTGTAGGGAAATATATACTAGATAGATAGCGCTATCTGTATACAGTCAGGCAGTGCAAGAATATATATATACCTTCCTAGTGTGTATATATATATATATATATATATATATATATATATATATATATATATATGCAATGCCTTTAGTGTAGTAGACTATATACAGCTAATTCAGTGTATAGTATATAGTGTCCGTTTAGGCAGTGCAAGAATATATATATATATACAGTTTAATATATATATATATATATATATATATATATATATATATATACGCACAGTGTACATTATATATAAGTGCATTCGGGGTGTACATACGGTATATAGTACACTTGACCTGTTGTATTAAAATATATACAGCCTGGTGTGTATATATACAGTGGGTACGGAAAGTATTCAGACCCCCTTCAATTTTTCACTCTTTGTTATATTGCAGCCATTTGCTAAAATCATTTAAGTTCATTTTTTTCCCTCATTAATTTGCACACAGCAACCCATATTGACAGAAAAACACAGAATTATTGAAATTTTTGCAGATTTAATAAAAAAGAAAAACTGAAATATCACATGGTCCAAAGTATTCAGACCCTTTTCTCAGTATTTAGTAGAAGCAACCTTTTGATCTAATACAGCCATAAGTCTTTTTGGGAAAGACGCAACAAGTTTTTCACACCTGGATTTTGGGATCCTCTCCAGTCCTGTCAGGTTGGATGGTGAACGTTGGTGGACAGCCATTTTTAGGTCTCTCCAGAAATGCTCAATTGGGTTTAAGTCAGGGCTCTGGCTGGGCCATTCAAGAACAGTCACGAAGTTGTTGTGAAGCCACTCCTTCGTTATTTTAGCTGTGTGCTTAGGGTCATTATCTTGTGGGAAGGTAAACCTTCGGCCCAGTCTGAGGTCCTGAGCACTCTGGAGAAGGTTTTCATCCAGGATATCCCTGTACTTGGCCGCATTCATTTTTCCCTCGATTGCAACCAGTCGTCCTGTCCCTGCAGCTGAAAAACACCCCCACAGCATGATGCTGCCACCACCATGCTTGGGACTGTATTGGACAGGTGATGAGCAGTGTCTGGTTTTCTCCAAACATACCACTTAGAATTAAGGCCAAAAAGTTCTATCTTGGTCTCATCAGACCAGATAATCTTATTTCTCACCATCTTGGAGTCCTTCAGGTGTTTTTTTAGCAAACTCCATGCAGGCTTTCATGTGTCTTGCACTGAGGAGAGGCTTCCATCGAGCCACTCTGCCATAAAGCCCCGACTGGTGGAGGGCAGTAGTGATGTTTGACTTTCTACAACTTTCTCCCATCTCCCGACTGCATCTCTGGAGCTCAGCCACAGTGATCTTTGGGTTCTTCTTTACCTCTCTCACCAAGGCTTTTCTCCCCCGATAGCTCAGTTTGGCCAGACGACCAGCTCTAGGAAGGGTTCTGGTCGTCCCAAACATCTTCCATTTAAGGATTATGGAGACCACTGTACTCTTAGGAACCTTAAGTGCAGCAGAAATGTTTTTATAACCTTGGCCAGATCTGTGCCTTGCCACAATTCTGCCTCTGAGCTCTTCAGGCAGTTCCTTTGACCTCATGATTCTCATTTGCTCTGGCATGCACTGTGAGCTGTAAGGTCTTATATAGACAGGTGTGTGGCTTTCCTAATCAAGTCCAATCAGTATAATCAAACACAGCTGGACTCAAAAGAAGGTGTAGAACCATCTCAAGGATGATCGGAAGAAATGGACAGCATAAGTTAAATATATGTGTCACAGCAAAGGGTCTGAATACATGGGACCATGTCATATTTCAGTTTTTTTTTTAATAAATCTGCAAAATGTCAACAAGTCTGTGCTTTTCTGTCAATATGGGGTGCTGTGTGTACATTAATGAGGGAAATAAATTAACTTAAATGATTTTAGCAAATGGCTGCAATATAACAAAGAGTGAAAAATTTAAGGGGTCTGAATACTTTCCGTACCCACTGTGTATATATATATATATATATATATATATATATATATATATATATAAATATATATATATATATATATATATACACACACAGGGTGGGCCATTTATATGGATACACCTTAATAAAATAGGAATGGTTGGTGATAGTAACTTTCTGTTTGTGGCGCATTAGTATATGTGAGGGGGGAAACTTTTCAAGATGGGTGGTGACCATGGCGGCCATTTTGAAGTTGGCCATTTTGAATCCAACTGTTTTTTCAATAGGAAGAGGGTCATGTGACACATCAAACTTATTGGGAATTTCACAAGAAAAACAATGGTGTGCTTGCTTTTAACGTAACTTTATTCTTTCATGAGTTATTTACAAGTTTCTGACCACTTATAAAATGTGTTCAATGTGCTGCCCATTGTGTTGGATTGTCAATGCAACCCTCTTCTCCCATTCTTCACACACTGATAGCAACACCGCAGGAGAAATGCTAGCACAGGCTTCCAGTATCCGTAGTTTCAGGTGCTGCACATCTCGTATCTTCACACCATATGGTTTCCAGGGGGTATCTTCACACCATATGGCTTCCAGGGGGTCACACACACCCGCTGCCAAGCTAACCCCCTTACAATATATATATATATATAAATATATACACATACACAGCGTATTGAGTGTACACTATATATCGGTGCATTCGGAGGTGTACGGTATATAGTACACGAGGTGTCTTAAAATATATACAGTCTAGTGTATATATATATATATATATATATATATATATATATATATACACGCAGCGTATTGAGTGTACACTATGTGTGATCTGACATATATAAAATTCTATGGTACAGTTCATCACACAATATATGGCATGTGGCGGTTTACGTGGTTATGTATCACATGTGAATTATGCGACACATATATATATATATACATATATATATATATGGTCCGACATATATCAAATTATGTGGTCCAGTTCACATTATTTATATGACATGCATGTGGGGCTTACGTGGCTATATATCACATGTGAGTTATGCGACGCACATATATATATAT
>BLSH010132343.1:36175-63347 GCA_018402905.1 Glandirana rugosa | reverse complement strand
TTTGTTGCTAGTGATGCTAGCACGTGTTGCTAGTCTAACAACCTCATGAAACTCTAAAGTTTTTGACGACGAATCTCAACGTCTAACGTCTAGTTTGAGACGGATTGCGTTGCTAGCGATGCTAGCATGTGTTGTTAGTCTAACAACCTCATTAAACTCTAAAGTGTATGACGACGAAACTCAACGTCTAGTTTGAAACGGATTGTGTTGCTGCATGTGTTGCTAGTCTAACAACCTCATTAAACTCTAAAGTGTATGACTACGAAACTCACTGTGTAACGTCTAGTTTGGGACGGATTGTGTTGCTAGCAATGCTAGCATGTGTTGCTAGTCTAACACCCTAACATGTGTTGCTAGTCTAACACCCTCATTAAACTCTAAAGTGTATGACGACGAAACTCGCTAGACTGACGTGAACCATCTCCGAAGACGAATCTCCCTGTCTAAGAACAAGTTTTTTACTCCCACAATCTGATCGTTGTGTACAATCCCACAATCTGATCGTTGTGTACGATCGTAACGATCGTTGTGTTAGGCAGGGTTTGATCTGCAATGTGTCACTCAAAGCATCAGTATGTGAAATCTCAAATTACTCCAACAATCTGATCGTTGTGTACGTCGTTGTGTTAGGCAAAGTTTGATCTGCAACTCAAAGCAGCAGTATGTGAAATCTCAAATTACTCCAACAATCTGATTGTTGTGTACGATCGTAGCGATCGTTGCGTTAGGCAGAGTTTGATCTGCAATCTGCAACTCTAAGCAGCAGTTTTTGAAATCTCAAAGTACTCCAACAATCTGATCGTTGTGCACGATCGTAGTGATCGTTGTTTTATGCAGAGTTTGATCTGCAACTCAAAGCAGCGGTATGTGAAATCTCTAATTTCTGCTATCTGTCCTCAGAGCAACAGCACAGCAGTAGCAATCTATCTCAGGATGCAGGCTCAGATGTTAAAATGTCTCTAATCTCTCCCTGACGCCGTCAGCTTCCTCTCCTTACACTAACCCAAGAGCATGTGACATGCAGAACTGTGACTCCAGCTTATAAAGAGGCTGGGTCACATGATGCACTGGCCAATCACAGCCATGCCATTAGTAGGCATGGCTGTGATGGCATCTAAGGGCAAACCAGTGAAATGCTTGTTGATTGGCTGCCCTGCAGCTATTCAACATGCTTGATCAACTACCAGAACCCAGAACCCGAACCCGAACGTTTTTTGAAATGTCCGTGTCCGGGTCCCGGACACCCGAAAGTTTGGTACGGACCCGAACGTTATAGTCCGGGTTCGCTCCACACTAGTGTCTAAGTTTGGTGTTAGTTTAATACCAAGGTATTGTAGTGTTTTTGATTCCCATTTATACGGGCAATTGTCTTGTGCTAATTGTAATTGCTGTGACTTCAAAGAAATATTAAGGGCCTCTGATTTATTGTGGTTGATCTTAAAGTTTGATATGTAATTGAAGGTCTTGAACGTCTTGTTTAAATTAGGGATGGATATGTGGGGTTGTGTAAGAAAAAAAAGTAGGTCACCCGCGTATGCGGCTAATTTATATTCCTTTTTATTAACCTGGAAACCGTGAATAGAATTGTCTAGCTTAATCGTTCTTATTAAGGGTTCTAGGGAGAGAATGAACAGTATAGGTGATAATGGGCAACCTTGTCTGGTTCCATTACTAATTTTAAGAGGTTCTGAGTAGATGTTATTAATCTTAATTTTTGCTTGTGGATTCACATACAAAGCTCTGATCCAGTTTAGCATATTGTCCCTTAGACCAAAGAGCGAGCATGTAGAAAACATGTATGACCATGAGACTCGGTCAAAGGCCTTCTCTGCATCTGTGGATAGGAGAAGGCATTCTATCTTTGCTTGGTGTGCGAAATGTATCAGATGAAGTGCTTTAATTATATTGTCTCTGGCCTCCCTTCCTGGCATAAATACCACTTGGTCTGGGCTTATTATTTTATTGAGGAGGGGTTTAAGCCTGTTGGCTAAAATTTTTGTTAATAGTTTAAGTAAGGAAATTGGTTTGTAATTAGTGCAATCTTGATGGTCTTTGCCTGGTTTGGGAATGACGGAGATATGTGCCATAAGGAAGGAACCAGAGGTGTAATTAGATGATGTTAGAGAGTTAAAGGTGGATGCAAGGTGTTCGGATAGTAATTGGGCGTATAGTTTGTAATATTGTGTGGTAAAGCCGTCAGGACTTTGGCTTTTACCAGGTTTTAGCTCTTTAATTGCCCTAAGCACTTTGTCTTGGGTGATCAGTTTTTCTAGGCATTCAGCATCTTCCGTGGGCAGAGAGGGGGTTTTACTGTTTTTCAGGAATTCCAGGGTTGCCTCATCTATGTTAGAGGAAATGTGTGATGCTTTTCTATGACCATGGAGGTTATACAGTTTCAGATATTAATTACGGAAAATCTCCGTGATCTTTTCAGGGGTGTGAATTACATTACCCATATTATCGCGAATTGAGTGTATGTGGCAGGAAGTATTAACCTCTTTGAGAGCTCTGGCTAGGAGTTTGCCTGTTTTATCTCCCTGTTCATAGAAAACATGTTTTCGGAAGAAAAGGGCTTTTTGAATATTTAGATTCAAAATTTTTTGTAGCTCTAATCTGAGGTTGATTAATTCCGCTTCTACTTTATCAGAGAGGGATTGTTTAGGCTGGGTTTGTTAATCTCCTTTTCTTTATCTTTTTTCTTTTGGGAACCCCATTTCATTAATTCACCTTGGATTACACACTTGTGAGCTTCCCAATTGTTTAAAGGGTTTGTTTCCTCACTTAAATTTACTTAAAAAAAATTTGGGATTTTGTTATGGATATCTGTTTGGATCTCTTTATCTGTAAGTAAGGCCGCGTTTAATTTCCAATTAAAGTTTGGTTTTAATTTGGTTTTCCTTTCGAGTGATAGTGTAATTAGAGCGTGATCTGAGAGTGTGATTGTTCCTATCTGTGCTTTTGAGATGGATTTTAAATCTTTTTGGGTTATAAAGATCATATCAATTCTGGAATAACGTTTGTGCGGTTTAGAGTAGAAAGTAAAATCTTTCTCTGTAGGGTGTGTAAGACGCCAGGTGTCTACTAGTGTTAAAGATTGGAGAAGTATCTTGATTCTTTTCAGAATTTTGTATGAAACAAGCATATGTCCATTAGATGTGTAATATTTGGGGTCCATGGGCAGGTTAAAATCCCCTCCAAGTATGATGCAACCTTTTGCGAACCATTTCAATTCATTCACGATTTTCTTGCAGAAATTAATATGAGCTCTGTTCAGGAAGTACACGTTTGCCAGGGTAATTGGATCTCCTGCCCATGTGCCCCTTAGAAACAAATAGCGGCCCTCTGGGTCTGTAAGTTGTTGGGAGAGTAAAAAAGGGGCATTTTTATTTACTAGAATAGAGTTTTCGCATGGGGGTTCGTGGCGTGGTACGCGTTAGTGAAGATGTTGTTTGTTATTTTAGGTATGTTTGTATCTTTGAAATGTGTTTCTTGGAGAAATACAATGTTAGGGTTGTTCTTTTTAAGTTCTGATAATAATTTGGTCCTTTTTTGTGGAATATTGAGGCCATTCACATTATGTGAAATTATGTCTGGGGATCTGTGTAGCGAAGAGTATGTCATGGTTGTCGTTTCTCTTAGGATAAAATCAGGAAAAGAGAGAGAAAGGAAAGGATATAGAGAAGAAGGTAGAAAAGAGAAGGACAGGCTTCTCAAAAACTCATAGAGTTTGAACCACTTCTTTTGGATACTTCTGAGCTCCAATCAGAGCTCAAAGACAGTGGTTCATAAACAACTAAAGAGTAATTCTAAATCGGTAGGTGTATATATTCCTTCTGATGTGAGTATCTCTTAATTTTCTTTTCTTGGGGGGTTAGTAGGTGGCGAATTGCACAGAGGGTGACTCAAAGAGTCTAACTGGAGTTAGGTATTTAGTATGTTAAGTTATGGAAATATTATTGAGGGATTGCCGGCCTATGGGCATTCAACCATATTAAATCTATATAGAACATGCCTGATCAGATGGTTCTATTTGAAAGTATATAACGAATCACTCATGTAAGAAGGAGAAATGAAATAGCATTTATAAACATAACATAACTTGTGACCGTAAGACTTAACTCCTTTAGAAAAAAGGTATTTGTTAGGAACTGGTTCATTTCATTAACTAAAACAGTAATAATAAGAGATATTGTATAAGAAAACTTCTAATGAGGACCCCGACCATTGACCATGCACCCCCCGACCGAGATTTGCATGGGGGGAACACTGTCCATGAGCGTGTCCTTTTTCAACAACTATGGTATGTTCATTTCAATATCAGTCCAAGAAAGATATTTGTATTTAAGGCTCAAAAACAGGAGCATGACTAAAGGTCCTGCGCCCATTGCTCCTACGTTACTGTGTAGCCACTTTGGTGTAAATCCGAAAAAGGTAATTCCTGAAAATAATACCACTCCATAGGAGGCAAAAAGATGTAACGAGAAATATCTTTGTGAGTTCGGACTGCCGGGTCTTGTTAATTATTCAATAGAAGTAGAGTCTGCATGTAAGTTAATTATTACTCTGTATTTCCTTATCTGGGGGTTTATGAAGCGAACAGACCGGTGTCTGATTTTTTGGCTTAAGCTATGTGACTGCTTGTCAGTTGTTTAGTATGGAGGCCAAAGGTTTCGTGTTGACTGATTTCCGGAAATAAGTGAAGGTATGGTAGAATGCAACTATAAGTAAAATAGGTGTCCAAACTAATTGAAAACCTGAAGAAAATTGAGAGTTATAACATACCGTGTCCTTATGAGGGTATTACCAGATAGAAGTTGTTCCGGGTGATCGAAGGGATTCCGTTGAAGCTGTCTGTGGGATCTTCTCTGCTTTATAAAGCTTGTGCAACAGGGGATAAATTCCTGCATGACAGCTTGATAAAAAAGAGTTAAGCCAAAAAGGACTAAATGTAACACAACGTAAGGTCAACTGAAAGGTGCAAGACCATAAGAAAAGTCAATTTGGAATAACCCCATTAAAGCTCACCCTTGGGGGTTTTGTATGTGAAAGGTGAGATGAACCAAGCAATTTGTTGGGGAGGCAAGTGTTCTATGGTCTCTTTTGCGTATTTGCAATGTTTTGAGGGTGAAGGAGAGAAGAACAAGAGGTTGTATGACAGATATTTTCATTGGTGATCCTTTGTTCTTGGAGTTTTAGCCATCGGGGAGTACTTCCCAGTGTGATTCATCTTTCTACTTTGCTTCCCTGTTGCGAGTGGGGAACAGGAAGGTGATGTGTTTAGGGAGGGAGCGTCATGATTTGAAAGTGGAGGATCCAAAAATTCTGCGTACCAATCAGGGAGTGCGATGTAGTCCAAATGCAAGTTTTCATAGAAGGAGGGTAGTTCGTCTGGGGTACGAAGGAAGAATTGTTTACCCTGAAAGGTTGCTTGTAGGGTGAAGGGGAATTTCCACCTGTATGTGATGTTTTTTTCCTTCAGGACCTCCAGCAGCGGTTTAAGTGCCCTTCTGTTTTTAAGTGTAATAGGGGATAAATCTTGAAAGAGGAAGATCTCCTTTTCATTAAATACAATAGCGTCATTTTGTCTGGCTCTCTGGAGGATCTCCTCCTTCAGTGTGAAGCTGGTCAAACAGCACATGAAATCTCTTGGAGGGGCATCGTCTGAAGCTCTTGGTTTGAGAGCCCTGTGTGCACGGTCAAATTCAATTGGGGATTCTGCAGGTCTGTCGATTAGGTTATTAAATGTTGAGGTAAGAGCAGGTCTGATTTGATCAGCCACTATGGATTCTGGTGCTCCGCGGACACGTATATCGTTCCTCCTACCTCGGTTATCCAAGTCCTCCAATTGCCTATTCATGGTGATAAGGTGTTGTGAATGGGTATTGGTGACTGTATTTAGTCTAGCGATAGCTCTGTCCCTTCTCTTACCTGCACGTTCGCTGGTCGCCATTTGCTCTGTAAGCATTAGGATGTCGGCCTTTAGGTCAGTAATGGCAGTGGAGAAGGAGTTTTTTATGTCTGCAGCGATTTCAGTCATATCTGCATAAGTAAGTGGGGAGTCTTGGTGGGTGCTGTGTCCTACCATATCTTCTGAGGTTGCCAGTAAAATGTTGTCATCTTCACCCTCTGTCTCTCTCAGGTTTTTCTTAGTAGGCGCCATTTTTCCACAGTTCCTTTTTCCTTAAAAGAATATTTCTGGAAGTAGGAGGGAAATTGTTTATTTTTAACTGCTGAAGAAGAGCATAAAGAGCGACCGGGTGTATTAGTGTTGGTTATGGTGAATTTGTCCATATCTTATGGGTGTTTGCAGCTTGAAATAGAACCGTTAATGGTTTACTTGCCCTTAGTCTGCACAGGGGGCACTAGCACATAAGTATTTCCTTGTATAAGGTGCTAATATGGCTAAGAAAGTTATTTTTAATGAGGCACTGTTACTTTTGAGTATTGCTTTTTAAAGTCAGTTTCCTTCTAGGCCTTTAGTTGTAATAAAGCCAGGTTATATAGTATGTATTTGAAGCAAAATGTGAGTAAGTCCCAATCTAGGTGTCAGGTATAAGACAAGTCAAAATTTCTGATTAAAAGCTTCTTTTGCCAATGTGAGACAGGCCTGGTGTTAAGGTGTGTTTATATAGTGTCCCTGGTAGTTGAATGTGTCTCTTTAGGCTTTTGGGAGCGATCGCCATGTGTGCGGAGGTTCCGCCGGGCCGGAAATTTAGTCCAGTGCTCGAGATGCGGCCTACTCCGTTCCTGGAAAAAATTAATTTTTCTGCCCCTGAGTTAAATCACCAGATAGGATGGGGTCTGGGTAACGGTGTGGAGGTGTTTTTACCTCGAGACAAAGCTTCTGAAGAGAGGATTCCTTTGGATTCTGATTTTCTCAGATGGAGCTCCTCTCTCAAGCGTCTGTCCTCTGTGCTCACCAGGCCACGCCCCCTCTATTATATCTTTTCATGTGACAACACTGAAGAAATTACACTTTGCTAAAATGTAAAGTAGCGAGTGTACAGTTTGTATAACAGTGTAAATTTGCTGTCCCCTCAAAATAACTCAACACACAGCCATTAATGTCTAAACCGTTGCCAACAAAAGTGCCAACAAAAGTGAGTACATCCCTAAGTGAAAATGTCCAAATTGGGCCCAAAGTGTCAATATTTTGTGTGGCCACCATTATTTTACAGCACTGCCTTAACCCTCTTAGGCATGGAGTTCACCAGAGCTTCACAGGCTGCCACTGGTGACCTATTCCACTCCTCCACGATGACATCATGGAGCTGGTAGATGTTAGAGACCTTGCACTCATCCATCTGTTTGATGCCCCATGGATGCTCAATAAGGTTTAGGTCTGGGGACATGCTTGGCCAGTCCATCACCTTTACCCTCAGCTTCTTTAGCAAGGCAGTGGTCATCTTGTAGGTGTGTTTGGGGTCATTATCATGTTGCAATACTGCCCTGCACCCCAGTCTCTGAAGGGAGGGGATCATGCTCTGCTTCAGTATGTCACAGTACATGTTGGCATTCATGGTTCCCTCAATAAACTGTAGCTCTCCAGTGCCGGCAGCACTCATGCAGCCCCAGACCATGACACTCCCACCACCATGCATGACTGCAGGCAAAACACACTTGTCTTTGTAGTCCTGAACCAAATAAGTTTATCTTGTCTCAGACCACAGGACATGGTTGTCCATGTCCTTGGTCAGCTGGTCTTCAGCAAATTGTTTGCAGGCTTTCTTGTGCATCATCATTAGAAGATGCTTCCTTCTGGGATGACAGCCATGCAGACCAATTTGATGCAGTATGCAGGGTATAGTCTGAGCACTGACAGGCTGACCCCCCCACCCCTTCAACCTCTGCATCAATGCTGGCAGCACTCATACATCAGAGACAACCTCTTGATATGATGCTGAGCATGTGTTCTCAACTTCTTCAGTCGACCATGGCGGGGTCTGTTCTGAGTGGAACCTGTCCTGTTAAACCGCTGTATAGTCTTGGCCACCGTGCTGCAGCTCAGTTTCAGGGTCTTGGCAATCTACTTATAGTTTAGGGCATCTTTATGTAGAGCAACAATTCTTTTTTTTCAGATCCACAGAGAGTTCTTTGCCATGAGGTGCCATGTTGAACTTCCAGTGACTAATATGAGAGAGTGAGAGCGATAACACCAAAAGTATCACACCTGCTCCCCATTCACACCTGAGACATTGCAATACTAATGAGTCACATGACACTGGGGAGGGAACATGGCTTATTGGACCCAATTTGGGCATTTTCACTTAGGGATGTAATCACTTTTGTTGCCAGTGGTTTAGACATTACTGGCTGTGTGCTGAGTTATATTGAGGGGACAGCAAATTGACACTGTTCTACAAGCTGTACACTCACTACTTTACATTGTAGCAAAGTGTAATTTCTTCAGTGTTGTCACATGAAAAGATATAATAAAATATTTACAAAAATGTGAGGGGTGTACTCACTTTTGTGAGATACTGTATAAACATACAGCGTATTGAGTGTACACTATATATCAGTGCATTTGGGGGTGTACGGTATATAGCACACTACTTGACAGGGTGTAAAATATATACCGTCTAGTGTATACATAAATACACACAGCGTATTGAGTGTACACTATATATCAGTGAATTCGGGGTGTACACCAGTACAGTGTAGTACGGTGTTAAAAAAATACCCATCATGTCAGGAAGGCCACAAAAGAGAGGCAGACACTCCCAGACCACTAAAAGAGGACAAGCAGCCTCAGTGTGTCTTCAGTGAAAAATGGTGGTGGCGGACGTGGTGTATCTTCTGCAGGCGGGTCACGCTTGTCCTTTTTTTCTGCTGTTGGACATGCTATTAAGCCACAACATGCAGAAGAGTTGGTGGAGTGGATAACAAAGCTGTCCTCATCCTCTGTCACCCTGGCTCGTACAAGTTTGCCTTCCAACACATCTGATTCCACCGGATCCTTATCCACAGTTCTGTAGCCCCACCATCATGCATGGAGGAGTCATCTGAGTTATTCGAACATAGTGTCAGTTACATGCTGATGGAGGATGCGCAGCAGTTTGAAGGCTCCAATGTTGGTTCCCAGGTTGAGGAACGGAGTAGCGTGAGCCTAGAGACAGGGGGTGCCGCAAAAGAACAAGAAACTAGCAGTCATGTTCCCCCAGCTGCAGCATACTGCCAAGTTTGCTCCAGTGATGAGGAGGGAGGGGATGATGAGGACACGGACCGTACTTGGGTGCCTGAAGAGAGGAGGAAAGTGAGGAGGAGCAGGCCCAACTCCAACAAGTCAGAATGTCCTTCATGGGCCAGCTTAAGGGCAGCCATGCAATTGCATCAGACCACAGAGCTCCACAGGTGCAGGGCGCTGCTGCCTGCCCACCGACTACCAACATTTCTTTGGTGTGGGCATTTTTCAGCACATGTGCAGTAGATCGCACTGTTGCCATTTGCAATCTATGTCTGAAGCGGATCAAGCACGGCCAGGACTCCAGCCGCTTGGGCACTACTGTCTTGACAAGACATAGGACGATCAGCCATGCAGTCCATTGGCAAGAGTACCTGAAAAACCCACACCAGAAAACAAGACAGACTTCTCCTTGCTACTCACCTGCAAATCAACCCCTACTATATCTGAAGTCCTCTCCAAAACCTGCACTGAGAGAGGAATGAAGGTGTAGCAATGCGTGCCACAACTAGTACTTGCAGCAAATCTGCTAGCAGTACCCCACCAGGTGAATTCAGCAGGCAAATATCCCTACCCCAGTTGCTGAACTGTAAAATTAAATACTGTCCCAGCCATCCACATGCTCAGCGTCTTAAAGATAGCTTGGCCAAATTGCTAGCACTCCAACTGCTCCTTTTTCAGCTGGTAGACTCTGCCCCCTTTCATGAATTTTTGGAATGTGCTGTCCCAGAGTGGCAGGTTCCCTAAAGACATTTATTTTCACGTAAGACCATTCCAGCTCTCAACCGTCATGTGGAAGGCAATTTTTTGGTCTCGTTGGACAGTGTGGATAGCAGCAGGGTTCATATTACCACTGACTCATGGCCCAGCAGGCACAGTCAGGGACGTTACCTTTCCTTAACGGCGCACTGGGTAAATCTGCTGGCAGCTGGGAGGGATGCAGGACAGGGTTCAGTTTTGGAGTTTCACCACCACGCCTCCAAAAAGCTGGTGGTGATTTTGCCACATCCACCTCCTCCACCCCCTCCTCTTCTTCTACCGCTGTGGCCTTTTCTGCAGAATTGTCCTCTGAACCTGCAGTGCTTCCTTAGTGTTCAAGGGGCTATGCAAGCAGTTAGGCTAAAAGATGCCATGCGGTGCTTGAGTTAGTCTGTCTTGGGGGGCAGGGGCCACACTGGGGATTCTTTCAGCACTGTGGGGGCAGGCTCAGAGGTGGTTGACGCCACGGCAGTTTGAGCCAGGAATGGTTGTATGCGACAATGGCACCAACCTTCTCTTTGACTGGGACAATTGACACATGTTCCATGCTTGGCACACGTCTTGAATTTGGTGGTGCAGCGTTTCTTGACCAGGTACCCAGGCTTACCAGATTTCCTGAAGCAGGCCAGAAAAGTGTGTGGTCATTTCCAGCGGTCATACAATGCCAGTGCCTGGCTGGCTGACATCCAGTGGGAATTCAACCTCCCAACAACGCCTCATTTGGGACATCAGGTGGAAGTCAACATTGGCAATGCTGCAGCGGCTGCATGCACAGCGGAGGGCCATCAATGAGTACCTCTGTGAGCATGGCAACAGGACAGGCTCAGGCGAGCTTGGCTTTTTTCGACTATAGGTGGCTAATGATCAAGGATGCATGCACTGTCCTGTCACCATTTGAGGAAGCCACAAAGATGGTGAGCAGCAACAATGCATGCATCAGTGACACTGTCCCACTAATATTCCTTCTGGAGCATGCACTTCATGGACAGGGCACTTGAGGCAGAACAGAGGGAGGAAGAGGAGGACTTCCTTTCCTCTCAAGGCCCTCTTTATGCAGAGAGCATTCCTGCAGAGCTGCCAAACACACAGGAGGAGGAGGAGGAGGAGGAGGACTGTGTCAGCATGGATTTGGAGTATAATATGCAGCAGTTTTCAAGATATCATAGTTTTCAGGCCCCAGAAAAAAGGAGTTGTACGGGGCTGGGAGGAGGTAGTTCCTGATAATGTCATCCTCAGTGACCCAGAGGACACTCATGCCTCCTCAAACTTATGCTGCATGGGCTCTCTAATTCTGAAAAGCCTGAAAAAGACCATAGAATTTGTGGTATCAAGGAGAGGGATCATTACTGGCTGGCAACCCTATCTTGATCCACGTTACAAGAGTAAAGTTGCAGAACTCATCCAGCCTGTGCAGAGGATGAAACATCTTCAGGATACCTTGAAGAAAAGTTTGTGCAGCGTCTTTACAGACCCTGGGAGGATACCATGCCCTGCTGCTGGTCCTGGACAATGTGTTTCTGCAGCATCTGTCATTCAGGGGCAGAGTGGTGGAGAAGGTGGCCGGCTGAGCGATGCCTTTAAAAAAAAATTCAGTCCTCAGCACCCAGGCCTGATAGGTTCAAGCAACCATTGTCAGCATCTGCATTATATGGTGCAGGAATATATAGAGGCAAGAACAGACTTGGAGACCTTTCCAACTGAGTATCCTGTCCTGCATCGAGCATGCTTTCTGAACGGACATTCAGTGCTGCTGGAGGGTTCGTAACCACTCAAAGAGTGCGCCTGTCCACAGACTCGGTTGATAGGCTCACATTTATAAAAATGAATCAGTCCTGGATCAGCAGCTATCAAGCCCCTGATGCTGATGCAACTGATTCAATTTGCTAGGGATCTGGGATCCCTTAAAGACTGCCATTGCTCCTATTCCTCCTGTCCATAAGCTAGAACAATATTTTGTATTTAGGGTACCACCAACACCCAAAGCCCAATTTTTCTGCACCTGGTTTACAGGGGCATGCCATAACAATTTTTAAACGAATTTAAAACAGCAGGACCTGTTCCTGCATATAACAAGAGTAACTGCAAGGGAGCCACTCCACCCACACCTAAGTGGCAGGTTCCTCTTGGACCCCTACCAACTTTCCCATCACCAAATTTCCCCCTGAGGTGACACAGCAGGACTGCTCTCACCTACGGTAGACATCACACGCTCCCTCCGATAACCCTACTGTTAGATCTTCTCTCCAACTTCATACAGCCTCCCGTTTCGTGCCCCCCCGCCTCCTCCCCCTTCCCCTCCTTTTTTTTTTCCCTACTCACCCCCTTCCTTTCCCACCAATCTAGCTCACTCGCCCCAGCGCCCCCAATATCCCTCCCCAACAACCAGCTGCTCTCTCCCCACCCCCGCCTCCCCCTGAATAAATTACTGAATCGATAGCCTTCAAAATGACCCACCCCAAGGCAAGATCTACCCCCATCTCACTCAAAAGTTACTCGCTCAATGCACGGGGATTAAACATCCCCGAAAAAAGAAGCAGCGTACTTGCTGAGGCAGCAAGAACGAAAGCCCAGATTCTATTCCTTCAGGAAACCCATTTTAAGACGGGATCGGTCCCATGACTTTACTCAACTCGCTACCCCACAGCATTCCACTCCTCCTGCCCAATCTCAAAATCCAAGGGAGTCTCCATCCTCTTAGCCAAATCTGCCCCATTCACTATCTCGGACCAATTGACAGACAGGGAAGGCAGATATATCTTTCTTAGAGGCTCGTGGAGAGGAAAACCTATCACGCTGGCCAACATTTATTGCCCTAATGTCCGGGAAGTCCCCTTCTTAAGAGGGGTTGCAACCCAACTGACCCTTTTCCAAAGGGGTATGGTGATTCTGGGAGGAGACTTTAATATCCCTCTCGACCCCCTTCTAGACACCTCCACAGGGACCTCATCTCTCCCTTACTAAGCCTCGAGACAAATCAAAATACAATTAGCATCATTGGCCCTACACGATACCTGGAGAACCCTAAATCCACGAGAACGTGACTACACGTTCTATTCCCCACTACATCGCAGATACTCCAGGCTGGATTACATTTTTCTCTCACAACCTGACTTACCATTTCTGCACCAGACCTCAATAGAACCCATGGTCCTCTCAGACCACCACCCGGTGACCCTTACCCTATCTTTCCCAGAACTAACTACCTTCACTAAGACTTGGAGAATGGACGCATCCCTCCTCTCGGACCCAGTGGACAACCTGGCCCTGAGGGAAGGCATATCAGACTTCTTCACCCACAATGACACACCTGGAGTGCCCCACTTAACTCAATGGGAGGCACACAAGTGTGTCATCAGGGGCCATCTCATGGCACTATCAGCCAAGAAGAAGAGAGAACACAACGCCAGAATTCTGGAACTCTCTGAAAAAATTGCCACCCTAGAAAGACAACATAAACGATCGCTCGCGCTACAGACAGCGCAGGAGCTCTCAGAAACCAGAACACTCCTCGTGGAGGAACTACATAAAAGAGCCCGACGCAGATTTCTTCTTACACAAAAACTTTTTTACGAATCTGCAAATAAACCCGGTCGTCTGCTCGCTAAAGTGATTCAATAGCGAAATCTTGCGAACACAATTCATCACATCACTGACTCACAGGGGAGACACCATCAGAGCAACGTGGAAATTGCTGAACAATTTCAACAATTCTATAGCAAACTCTATAACCTCGACTTAACAGAACCCAAAACCCAGCCCACGAGAGGAAATCTCATCAGAGACTTCCTCCACCAACATGGACCCAAGGCCCTCTCAGAAACAGAGGCGCGGGCATTGGAGGCCCCCCTGACATCTGAAGAGCTGGCTACAGCTTTAAAAGCCATGAAACCTGGCAAAAGCCCTGGGCCGGATGGTTTTCCGGTCCAGTACTACAAAAACTTCTTTGACCTCTTAGCCCCCAGATTTCTCGCAGCCTTCAATACCCTAGCAGACACACAATGCGATTTGCAGAGATTATTGGAGGCGTACGTAGCGGTAATACCTAAAGATGGGAAAGACCCGGCGAACGTCGCAAACTATCGCCCCATTTCCCTACTAAACGTCGATGTGAAGTTATTCACCAAAATTCTAGCTACCCGACTAGCCTGTCACTTGCCCACCTGGATCGGGCTAGACCAGGTTGGTTTTGTCCCTGGCAGAGAAGCCAGGGACAACACCATCAAAGCCCTGAACCTACACCATTGGCTCACGAGCATGCAACAGGAGGGATTTTTCCTGGCCATGGACGCAGAGAAGGCTTTCGACAGGGTGGCCTGGGACTACATGGAGGCTACTCTGAATCAGCTGGGACTTAAAACTCGGATGTGCACCTTCATCATGTCTCTTTACCACAACCCAAGTGCCAGAGTCAGAGTCAACGGCCACCTGTCGGAAGCCTTCTCGGTCCATAATGGCTGCTCCCTATCCCCGCTACTGTATATTCTAACATTAGAGCCCTTCCTCAGAGCGATCAGAGCACACAAAAATATAGTGGGAATAAAAGTCCAAAAACAAAGAATTTAAAGTTGCAGCTTTTGCTGACGACATCCTTCTTTTCCTCTCTAAACCAAACATCTCTCTCCCCAACCTTATGGCGGCCCTAAAACAATTTGAAATAATTGCCAACTTTAAAGTCAACTACTCCAAGTCGTTTGCTCTGAATGTGACCCTTCCCCCTGACCAACAACAAGACTGTCAAAAGAACTTCCCTTTCCATTGGCAAGATGACTGTATCACCTACCTAGGTATCCTACTGCCCCGTTAGCTCTCCGATCTATTGCATAGGAACTTTACTGCGGAACTGCAAGCGGTCCGGCAGGACTTACTGAGATGGGGCAAACTCCCAATCTCGTGGTTCGGCCGAGCGGCTCTACTCAAGATGGTAGTCCTCCCCCGTCTCTTGTATAAACTGCAAACAATTCTGATCGCACTTCCTCACTCCTTCTTCAGACAATATAACATGATATGTCGCAAGTTCCTCTGGTCGGGTAAACCAGCTCGTATTGCCTGGTCAAAACTTATTTTGACAAAGGCTCAAGGAGGTATCGGACTCCCGGATCTCCATAGATATTACTTAGCCAGGGTTGTAGACTGGTCTGTCCATGCACATTGTAAGGGTTGGATACTTCTAGAAAGCCTGACTGCACAGATAGACCTAAAGACCGCCCCCTGGTTGCACGTGAAACATATCTCCAAGTCAGCGCAAGCTCACCCTCTCACTAATGCAACCCTATCAGAATTTGACAAAGCCTGCTCAACAGACTCTGTTTCTTCGAAACTCTCCCCCCTCACCCCCCTTTGGGGGAACCCGGAGTTCCCACCGGGGATATCCGGTAAGTTCGCCAAAACAGAATGGCCTCATGATACGATGACAGTCCAACACTTTTTCCGAAGGGGGAGACTTCTGAAACAGTCGGAACTAGCCGAATCCTCAAACACAGGCTCTTTCCCATTTTGGTCCTACATGCAGGTCAAACATTTTCTTGAGGACAAATCTCGTAAGGCCCACTTCGCCAGACCTCTCACCCTCCTGGAGTCACTTTGCTCCCGTTCATCTCCACAAAGTCATGTAATAGCAGCCCTACATTCATCTCTGTCTGCCACACCCGAGACACTCTTACAATCTGAGCAAGTTTACTGGAATGGCATAACGGGCAGGGAGCTGGAACAAGAGGACTGGGACCGTATCCATCTTTATGTACATAAAGGCTCCTTAAACGTTTCCATACAGGAAAATGGTTACAAAATCAAATCACGGTGGTACAGAACCCCAGACCTAATACACAAATTCTGTCCTTCCGTCTCAGACAGATGCTGGAGATGTGGCACAGACAAAGGTACATTTCTCCATATCTGGTGGGACTGCCCCCTTCTACTCCCTTACTGGACAGAGGTCCATGCATTGGCTACACAAATCTCAGGCCTCCCTCTGGAATTCAGTCCGGTACAATACTTGCTGCATCTATCAATGATCCCCAAAAAAACATACTTCAAATCAATAGCAATGCATTTGATCAACGCTGCAAGGATGTGTATCCCCGTGCACTGGCGTTCAACGTCACCCCCAACAATTGCTGAATGGTTCCGCCGTATTAACAGAGTAGCAGAAACTGAAGAACTAATACATATCTCACAAGACAACATCCCCAAGTTCTCCAGAACATGGGAACCCTGGCTATCCTTTAGACTCACAGGAAAATACTCAGATTTGAGCAACACACCTTGAGTTATAGACTTACAATAACCCTCTTACATAGTAGAACACGCCACCCCACACCTGCCCTACTTTAGGTAAGCTACCAAGAACAAGAGAGAGCAGCTGGTTCCCCCCTTTCCCTCGCCCCAGGACTTCATTTACATTGCTCTCACTATAGGATTCCCATCTCCCTACCAACACCTCCCCCTTCTGCACCCCTCACCCTTCCCGCCCCACCTCCCCACCTCTTGTTTCTGGACCCCTTCCCTCCCCCTTCCCCATGCTTCATTAACCCCCACTTTGCGATATCGAACCCCCACAAAGATCCAGGTACCTCCCTGCTCCCCCCTCGGGCACACTTAGCCCTCTTTAATTGGAGAAAGTCTGACAGGTAAAGCGCAAATGCCTCAGACTGCTGGGAGCGTATTTATACTCAGCTACTGTTGTGAAATGTTGGCCCCCATTCAGATTGTTTGAAACCTGACGAAAAACTATACAACCTTCATTGAAGTTCTATTTAACCTGTTGACATTGCACTTTGTGAGTGATTTCAATGTTTTGCAACTTGTCGCTATTTTCACTTGCTATACTGTCTGGAAAACTTCTTTAAACCTCAATAAAACTTTTTGTGAAAAAAAAAAAAAAGAGTAACTGCAAGGGGTTTACAGTGTTCTGGAAATGCCAGCACCCAAGGCCCAATTTTTCACCACCTGTTTGACAAGGGGCTTTTGTCACAGTTTGTAATCTAATTTACAACATTAGGCCCCGTTCCTCTGACCAACAAGTGTAACTGTCACGGGCCTGGTGGTGGAGTCTTGCGTGTGCAGGGAACAACCACTCTTGCGCACTTGATTCAGGGGTCCCTGGTAGAGCAGACGGGACCCGTGAGTGCGGGATGGCACGAGGGCCGGATGGTCACTGATGGTGGTGATGGGAGGCTCTGGATGGTCGTGCAAGTCAGAAGAATGGTCATTCAGGCTGGGTAGGCAACTGGCAGGCAGGCAAGGTACAAGGGGTTCAGGCAGAGAGCAGTCAAGTTCAAGCAGGGTTCGTTAACAGGCTGGCAGCAAAGTTACAGAAGGGTCAGGCAAATGGATGGTCGTGGATAGCCAGGGTCGGTTCAGGCAGATAGGTAGCAGGTCAGGGCAAGCCGGGTCGGTACACAGGAACAGGAACAACACAGGAAGCAGGTTACAGGCAGGAGAGCTGAAGCTCGCAGGTACTCAGATGCTGTAGAATGGACAGCACTTGCTGACAGGTGCAGGAAGCTTAAATAGGGCCGTTTGGAGCCGCTTCCGGCGCGGGCGCGTGCACGGCGTTCTGGCACCATCAGCACTCAAAGCCCAATTTTTCGCCACCTGTTTGACTGGGGGCTTTTGTCACAATTTTTAAACTAATTTACAACATCAGGCCCTGTTTATTGGTCCAAGAGTAACTGCAAGGGGGTTACAGTGTTCTGGCACTGCCAGCACCCAAGGCCCAATTTTTTGCCACCTTAGGAAACAATGTATCCGATAAAGAAATACCCAAAAGAAGCCAACAAGGAGGTAATAAAAACAGAGCACTTTATTGAGTTGCTTAAGATGTAATCGAATGTTACCATATGATACAAAAAGTTACAAAATTGTTAAACCACCACCAGGGTCCACCTAAGATTGGACAACGTTGTCTCAAACATATGCACACATAGACAAACAATGACAAACCACAATCTACATTAATATGCATAGGGGGTAGCTCAACCAAGTATGAGATAACAGTGTGGGGCTTCTCAACCCTGTCAGGTTAACATTCCATGTTGGTGAGCCTAAAACAATATGCAACACAGGACCCAACGTGTGAGAGAGCCAGTGAACACAGTTCCGACACTGAAGTTGGTTTAGGTAGACGCTTGGGGTGCCATTGATGTTGGCCTGGCATCTAAATCAATAGTTATTGCCCTGGGTCTTGATCATGTAATAGAATAGGCAGCGGTTGGTGATATAATCAAGCAGCAGTTCATGACAGGCAGAGGATAAAGTACAGTGAAGCCACAAGTGCGGGATACTCACGCCTGATCAGGTCATCCAGTGGTATAGAGGTATGGCAAGTCCCTGCAGATGGGTCTGTCACCGGGCAGGAGTGCTGATTGAACGGTGGGTGGTGAGCTGGCTATGGAGTTCCAAGCCAATCTGAATGTCGCGGCCACACGCCGCAGTGTATAATCCACCAAGCATTAGCTCACAGTCACATGATGATGGTCTGCACAGGGATTGGCTGCTTCCTATGGAGTCACAGACTGATTACACTGCAGCGTGTCCCCACATAGCACATACCCAGGCGTTCAATGGTAGTAGTTAGTGTGCTGGGGAAACATCAGTGTTAAAGTTCAGCTAGAAAGCAGCCAATTTTTCACCACCTGTTTGACTGGGGGCTTTCGTCACAATTTTTAAACTAATTTACAACATCAGGCCCTGTTCCTCCATTTAACAAGAGTAACTGCAAGGGGTTACAGTGTTCTGGCACCACCAGCACTCAAGGCCCAAGTTTTCAGCACCTTTTTGACTGGGGTGTGTCATCGCAATTTTTAAGCTAATTTGCAACAGCAGAGCCTGCACCAAAATGAAAAAAAAAAAGTGTGTTGGATTCCCCCAAAGTCTGTAACAGACCCTTCAGGTATGGTATGTATTTTAACCGCTTGCCGACCGCTGGTCAGCAATTGACGGCGACAAAGTGGCTCTGTAACGCAAATCGCTGTCATACGACGGTGGGCGCGATACAGAGCCACTATGAGCGCGCGCGCGCCGCCGGAGGCGCGCGCTCACTGTGTTCTGGGGGGGCAGGGAGCGGGTGCGGCGGCTTTGATTGCCGCTGGCCACCCGCGATGCCCCCCCCCCGGAGCGAATGAGCGGAGGTATGTGTAAGTAAACACGGACCTCCGCTCTGTGTGAGGGGGAAGGGCTGTGATCACAGCCTTCCCGTACATGAAGGCTGTAACCACTTCCCTTCCCGAGCTAGGCAAGCCCCCCTACAGTTAGAACACGCCCAGGGAACATACTTAACCCTTAGCGCACCCCCTGCAGGTTAACCCCTTCACTGCCAATGGCATTTACACAGTAATCAGTGCATTTTTATAGCACTGATCGCTGTATAAATGCCAATGGTCCCAAAAAAGTGTCAAAACGTTCCGACATGTCCGCCCCAATATCGCAGTACCGCTAAAAATCGCAGATCGCCGCCATTACTAGTAAAAAATAAAAAAAAAATAAAAACCCCAAAAATGAATTCTCATCATCCGTAAACGCGACCACTTTTGCACAAACCAATCAATAAACGCCGATTGCAATTTTTTTTATCGCAAATATGATGAAGAATATAAATCGGCCAAAAACGGTGAAAAAAAATGTTTTTTTATATATTTTTTTTGGATTTGTATGTTAGCAAAAAGTAAGAAATTTGGGTTTTTTTGCAAAATTGTCGCTCTTATTTTGTTTATAGCGGCGATCAGAAATGACGCAGAGGTGATCAAATACCACCAAAAGAAAGCTCTATTTGTGGGAAAAAAAGGACGCAAATTTCGTTTGGGTACAACGTCGCACGACCGCGCAATTGTCAGTTAAAGTGACGCAGCGCCAAATCGCAAAAAGGGCTCCGGTCCTAAAGCTGGAAATCCTTCCGGTCCTTAAGTGGTTAAGGGGAACCCCACCCAAAATTAAAAAAAATGCGTAGGGGTGCCCCCCAAGTCCGTACCATGCCTTTCAGGTCTGGTATGGATTTTAAGGGGAACCCGTGCCAAAATTTAAAAATAAAATAACTTGGGGTTTTTTTTTTTTAAAATGGCGTGGGGTCCCCCCCAAAATCCAAGCCAGACCCTTATCCGAGCATGCAGCCCTGGCATGGCAGGAGGGGGTGGGGATGAGTGAGCACCCCCTTCCGAACCATACCAGGCCACGTGCCCTCAGCATGGGGAGTATGCTTTGAGGTGACCCCCAAAGCACCTTATCCCCATGTTGATGGGGAGAAGGGCCTCTTCCCCACAACCCTTGCCGGTGGTTGTGGGGGTCTGTGGGCAGGGGGCTTATCAGAATCTGGAAGCCCCCTTAATAAGGGGGCCCCCAGATCCTGACCCCCCTATGTGAATAGGTATGGGGTACATTGTACCCCTACCCATTCACCAAAAAAGGAGTGAAATGTTAAAAAAGAGGCAGTTTTTGACAAGTCCTTCATTGTATAAAATAGCTCTTCTTTTTTCTTCCTCCCACTTCTCCTACCCCGATCCTTCTTCTTTCGGTCTTTTTGCTTCCTCTCTTCATCTTCATCTTCTTCCTTCTTGTTTCACCACCCCTGCGCCCGCTGCCGCAGCTGTGCTGTCCAGAGGCGTCTCCCAGAATGGGAGGTCTGCTGTCTGACATTTAATTTATAGATAAGGGCGGGTCAGTGACATTGTCAGATTGGGCGGGTCACCCATTTATGTCACCGGGTGGCCCCGCCCCTTCTTATACAAGAGATGTCAAACTGAAGACCGCTCATTCTGGGAGATGCCTCTGGAGTGGATGGCACTGCTGCAGCAGCGGGAGAGCGGTGGCGTTGAAAGAAGGAAGAAGAAGGTGAAGATTGAAGATGAAGAGAGGAAGCAAGAAGATCGAAAGAAGAAGCAGAAGACCAGAAGAAGGACCTGGCCAGGAGAAGATGGAGGAAGAAAGAAGAAGAGCTATTTTACACAATAAAGGACTTGTCAAAAACTGCCTCTTGTTTTTTTAACACTTTACTCCTTTTTTGGTGAATGGGTAGGGGTACAATGTATCCCATACCTATTCACATGGGGGGTCGGGATCTGGGGCCCCCTTATTAAAGGGGGCTTCCAGATTCCGATAAGCCCCCCACCCGCAGACCCCCACAACCACCGACAATGGCTGTGGGGATGAGGTCCTTCTCCCCATCAACATGAGGACAAGGGGCTTTGGGGGTGACCTCAAAGCATCCTCCCCATGTTGAGGGCATGTGGCTCGGTATGGTTCAGAGATGGGGTGCTCATTCATCCCCACACCCTCCTGCCATGCCAGGGCTGCATGCTCGGATAAGGGTCTGGTTTGGATTTGGGGGGGACCCCACGCCATTTTTTTTAAAAAAATTGGCACAGTCTTCCCCTTAAAATCCACACAAGACCTGAAGGGCCTGGTATGGACTTTGGGGGGACCCCACGCCATTTTTTTCTAAATTTTGGCTCGGGGTTCCCCTTAAAATCCACACCAGATGTGAGGGGCCTGGTATGGGGTGGGGGGTGGTCAACGCAATGCTTTTTCAGTGATTTTATCTGTATTGCCGGGAATCAGCAATACATTACAGCCGCTGTAATAAATTAAAATTTTTCCTTTGAAAATGTAATTTAGCTCTGGCTATGTTCTAAACATCACAGAGGTGCGCCCTTTTACAGGCAGACTAAGGAGATCCCCCAGGCATGATATTTAAAGGAAATTTTCTTTCTTTTTTTTTTCATTTTAAGCATTATTAGAATCACTGCTCCTGAAAAAATGATTGATTTAAAAACTTTTTTTTTCATTGATACATGTCCCCTAGGGCAGGACCCGGGTCCCCATACACTTTTTAGGGCAATAACATTGCATATAAGCCTTTAAAATGAGCACTTTTGATTTTTCATGTTCAGGACCCATAGACTTTAACGGTGTTCGAATGTTCGCACAAACTTTTTGCCTGTTCGCATGTTCTGGTGCGACCTGAACTGGGGGGTTCGGCTCATCCCTACTCCTAACCTTAAGAACTATTACAAGGCAGTCATCCTCCATCAAACACAACATTGGTGGTTGCCCTCTATTGACACAAATAGAAGAACTTGCTCAACGACACCCTACCAAATCTTTTCTAGTGGCCATATGGCTACAAAATCGTCCTATGCCATCCTTCTTAAGCACAGTATATGCTGCTCTTAAAGTCTGGACATCAATTCACCAACAAAATAATGGAATCTCGAAAACAACAATGGAATCTCTTCCCCTTTCTGCGCTGGAAATACTATGCTCTGATATGTCATAAACCTCCTGGACAGCAAAAGGCATCACTACAATTGGACACATCCTACTTGATGGGAAACTACATACCTTTCTACAATTACATGAAGAATGCAAAATCCACAATAAGGACTTTTTCAAATACCTAAGAATAAGACATGCTCTATCCCCTATCACATGGCCGCATCAATCTCTAACGACCGACCTATTATGAATCTACGACCACCCTGCATCACTTCTAAAAGTATCCTCTATATTCTACAAAATGCTGGTCTAATCACAGCCAGACTTTCCATAACATGAAATTGGAATGCAATCTCGCCACCCTCAACACAACTAGTTCTCCAACTCCTTAACCAACACCTACAGATGGAACTCATGTTCGCTAAAGCACACATGACCTTATCAAGACCAAAAAGAATGGGCCCCGTGGCTCCACAACACCAACGCTGACGTCACCTCCTTACTTTGATAGCTTCGTAACATTATTATTTGCTGATAAAACTGTTACTTACCACACTCGTAGTTTACAACCTTATTGACACCACAGCACCCAACTAACAAGATACTTACCTGCTTGCCTAATACCTCCTTTTCCTCACCCTGTAACCTTATACTACGCACCTGGAACCAAGACTAATGACTAAGACTAGCTTTCTCAGCACCTCAAGATTAGAACCTTGTTTTGATATGTTTATACTTACTATTGCTACCTGTCTTGTCATATTGTATACTCTATTACCAATGCATTACAACACTTCTATAAGCTAAAGTTTGTAAAAAAGAATAACTTCTTTGTGAAACTCCAATAAAAATGTAAGTAAAAAAAAATAGAGGGGTGCAAAGCAGATGGCAGATAGGGTTTGGTGTTAAAATATGTAGAATAATGTACTTGGGAGCTAAAGATTTGAATGCAAGTTACTTGCTAGGGAAGGACTTCTGGGGGAATCAAAGATGGAAAAGTTTCTGGGGGTCTTAGTGGATTGCGGACTCAGCAATAGCATACAATGCCAATCTTCAGCATGCAGGGATAGCAGACTATTATCATGCATTAAAAGGGTTTTAACTCAAGAGATAAAACTATAATCCTACCACTTTAGAAAACTTTGGTTAGTCCAGTTTTGATCACCTTCCTCTCTGTTCTTATGATCCACTTCTATCAATTCTTGCTCCAAAACTGAGGCATTCTGGTAGCAGGAGAGGTTATGCTAGGCTGTCCTTTCAGCACTTTGTGTCTAACTGCATTGCACAACATGCCACCAAGTGAACACCATAAAAAGTGAAAAGATTTGCTGCTCTCAGAGCAGAGAAAATAAACCCATTCTACTAAAGACACTAGCAAAACAACTGAGGCGGGCTAAGAATGAGACGGATTACATTGGGCTGTCCTTACAGCTTTGCTTTACTAGTGCCCATTTCTGATGAAGGTGGCAGTATAGCCCATTGGTTCCATAATACTTTGTCCTGTGTCCTGTAATGTACTCAATAAAGGATTTTACAGGTAAGAAAAAAATCTTGGTTTCCTCCTAATAGTGCATCTGCCTCCCTAACAGATTTGTTTTTGTATTTTTAGTTTAGCCTATCCACTCTATAGTTGAGCACCAGTTTTTCAGACTGGGAATCAATTTAACTTGATCTTTATTGTATTGTCTATTAAATAAAAAACTATACTAAATATGTCAGACAGGTTTTAAATCCTCTTTTCTTGTGTCTTGTGTCCCTTCGATTGTGCCTCTGATTTCTTGTCTACACTTTACTTGCCAGAATTTAGAACAAATTCAAGTTCCATATGCACAATCTACATTGTGATTAAAATTTGAACAATGATACTGTGGACCAGATGATTAGCTGTGCTCTAACAAAAATTATTTTTATAATTGCTCAAAAATAAGTATATGTCTGTCATGGTAGAGTGTTCATGGATAACTTCGCAGCCCCACTTCTCTTCAGCTCTAACATGTCCTATTCATAGTTCAGAATATCAGTTCTTATCTTTTGAGCAAAACTGACTTAAAATATAATCAATTTCGAAGTGAGGTATAAATGACTATGAAAAGTACCTGTATGGAGATTATAAATACTTATGGCTGTCTACACTTTTAAGGAAAATATTAGTTTCTCACAATGATGGTGGTAATTAACATGAATTAGGTGTTGGAGAATTTTGTAACCTCAGAAAGTTTGGGAACCATGCTAAGCTCCATGTTTGTTTTCAGGCTGGCTTGTGTATTAGAAAATATATGATAGCCATAGGTTTTGAGTTTTTCAATAAAAACAACATTGCATAATCTTGCCAAAAAGGAATCTTAAATTAGGTAATATTAAGTTTTGCTCTGCACTTAGCTTGAAGCAGCTGTCACCCTATAATGATGTGTTTGTAAATGAGGCCTCTCCTTTCAGTAATGCATTATATCTAAATCACTCATGCCACAAAGCAATAGTTACAGTACTTGAAAAAGCAGAAGTGGCCTTTAAGGAGGACTGCATCTGAACAAGCAGGTTAGTCTGTTCTCTTTCACCTGATTGGCCTTGGGTGTGCTTTGGTAGAGTCAATACTTAGTATAGTGGAACATTTGGTGGTGAATGAAGCACACAAGACTGAACATGCCTGTAACAAATGGCACATGTTAATTATAAGGCTGTTATATACAGTGTATGTTTCCTTTAATGTATCAAGGTTATAATAAAATTAGAGTGATAAAAACAGAGAATATACATTTTTCAGGGGTGCATGCACACAGAGGACCATAGGCTGGCTCCACTTACCTGGGGGACGTTCTCAATCCCCCATGTGCTACACCCACTGAAACTCCCCCAGGGGTAGGAGAACCTACAGTGGACAGTCATGTACCATGGGACAACTTGATAAAGCAAAACCCCATTCTGAAGTGCACCCCAAGCAACAGCAGACCGGCGGCCCCTGGCTGCCATCTGTATCCCTGTATCCATATGTTTACAAAGTTCCTTAACTGTTTTTTGAACCATTTTGACCGTTTGTGTTTTTTTCTCAGCGCCCTGCACTAGTATTAATAATTCAATAGGGTCCTGCTTGTTTACTATAATGTCTGAGCTATGGTAATCCCTTGGTTCTACCACTATGTATGGGTATCTTTAGGTGACCTTGACCATCCCACCGCAGGCCATTGGTTTGCCCAGTCCCCTTATTTACTCTTGGCCCAGCCGTTAAACCTCCGTTTAGGCCCCTTCTGGAGGTTGGCCTTGTGGTGGGGTGGCTAAGTCTGTGCTCACTTTTTTCACTGGAGGTACCACTGACTAGCCACAGAGGACGCTGTTTACCTATTTTCATGCTTTTACTGTAATATCGTCTAATAATGTCTTCTTTAAAGTATTGTCACAAGCCTTCCCTCTTTGCTCTCCAATTGTGTAATAATTGGGGTTTCTTCCATTGTTTGTATTGTTTTTATTATCCTCACCCGGGTTGATCCATGCTCCCTCCATACTCATCGGACTAGAAGGTTTTTTAATTCAGTTCTTTTAGACTCCGATGACAGGTGATAACGCTGGACAGCACACAGTGGCTACATTGTGGTTTCTCGGTTTCCTATTGCGCCCAGCCCTGCGAGTGGGAACTTCGCATCTCTGACTATTTCTCTGCTCCCCTCACCCCCCCATTCTCCCCTTGCTCCAGAGGCTCTTGAATGCCCAGATTTGGTGGTTGAGTTATAGTTATACCCTTATCTCCTAATTGGTTATCCCTCAACGTTCAGGGTCTCAACTCACCCCAGGAGTAGATTAAGGTCTTCCAATACCTTCACTCCCATAAAATTGATGCTGCATGCATCCAAAAGACACATCTTGCCTCCTCCATTCCACAATATCTTGACATTCAGTACCAACAGATCTTTCAGCCCCTAGCAAACAACACAGAGTTTTAGTAGCTTTTCACAAGTGAGATCCCATCACCTGTCACCTCTGTCTCTCAGGAGCAACCTACTATAGATCTGGACACATTTCTAGTGGAATATTCTCTCACTACTCTAAAGACGACCCAACATGGAGCCTTGGGTGAGAACACCACGGAAGGGAATTTTGCCTAGCCATTAAGAACTTAAACCTCACAAATGCTTAGATGGCTTCACAGCTCTTTTTTTATAGGAAGCTTCTGGATGTAATATATAAGAAAAAACTGTGCACAGAGAACTCACAAGCAGCTAACACTCCAGTAGACCAATAGTGACAGATAAATTCTCATGACTACTACTGGGTTACGAAAAAATGGCAGTGAACGCCGCAAACTCTCCAGCATTGAGGACACTCTCTCCTCATATGCTACAAATGGCCGCCCTCTCACTTCATGAGAATGAAGCTTCCTCCTTGAGAGTTTGTTCTCAGGAATGAAGAGTTATGCAAGAGTGACTGCAGTTTGGAACCTATATCCTGATGAGGACTGTCCGTGCGAGGTGGAACGATAATCCTTGAAACCAGATTTCATCACAAGAAGTCACCATCTGGGAACTGCTCCCATACAAGCTCTACTGACCTAAGTCACCGTACGGCGCTTGTGTCCTACCAATGTGGAACTAATATTTTCTGCCAATACAATTTATTGCCACCTTTGAATCCACTTCAAAGACTGTTTATCAAGTTTTGAATTCCATTTATGAACTTTTCTAATTATTATATTTTTTTGCACTATAATAGTTGGGGGTTATAACCCCTCAGAAATTCTGGAACACACATGCACTAATACTCCCTTATGCCTTGCCGAATCTATGGAGGGAGGGAACCCCGACCCCAAACAGGGATAGAAGTCGGGGACTCCTCCTCAACATTCAAGTTAGACGATCTGACATGGTATAGCCGCCACTGACACGAAATGGTTCCACCGTTCTGGTAATCAAGGATCTAACCCTCACAACCCAACCTAGGCTGCCGTGGGAACAGGCAAGGCAAATTGGGGGGGGGGGGGGGGGGGGGGGGGGGGGGGGGGGGGGGGGGGGGGGGGGGGGGGGGGGGGGGGGGGGGGGG
>BLSH010132343.1:10615-36165 GCA_018402905.1 Glandirana rugosa | reverse complement strand
ATCCGCATATCCTAGTTTGTTCTAAAATACTCTCTCTTCACCATTTGAATACCAGTTGATTGTTCTATTGTATATATAGTGAATAATGGATTTGCAGTGCGTCAGCGGACTTGAATGTAGTTTTCACCCCACTCTCCCCTACACAATGAAATGCGTCTATTTACCTTCAATCTGGGACACTAAACATAAAGCCACCCTAAAGTATGCTTCTCCCGCTGAGGGAAAAGAGATCAAGGACATTACAGGCCCATTCCACTCCTACATTGTAACACCCCAATTAAACATCTAGTAAGAGATTAATTCTAACTTCATTAATGTATATGAATCTGAATCTGACCTACTCACGTTCTGAGGATGTAAGTTCAGGCGACTGCGTGACGTTTAGGTAATAAGTGATATATATGTTATCTTGTTAGTTGACCATAAGTTTACCACTTCTCTCTCATAAAATCTTGTTTGATCCTATACGCCTACTGCATCATTATGTTCAGTTATTGTTGGATCCTAATGTATAATGTCCTGATGCAAGACGCTATCTAATGGCGACATTTCATTACTCTGTACCACCTTTGTAACCTGTTATTTCTAATAAAACTCTTATTGGAAAAAAACTAATAGTTGGTGGTAATAGGGGATTCTATAATTAGAAGGACTGATAGAATAATTTTTCACTAGGATCACCTCAACCAAATGTTTTACTGTCAGGGTTGGCATGTGGTGGACCGGGTTAATAAATTACTGGGAGGGGCTGGGCATGACCCAGCTGTCTTGGTCCATGTGGAACCAATGACAGAATATATGGAATGTGGAGGCTCCTTAACCACTTCTTGCCCGGCATATAGACAAATGATGTCCGGGCGGGTGGTTCATTATCCTGACTGGACGTCTATTGACGTCCTCAGGATAATCCGCGATCGCGCACCACTGGGGGCGCGCATCGTGGCGATCGGTGGTGCCGTGGGTCAGTCTGACCCACCGCATTACCGACCTAGGTAAAAGGCTTCGATCCGAAGCCTTTTACCATGTGATCAACCGTGACCAATCACGGCTGATCACAGTGTAAATAGGAAGAGCCGTTTATCGGCTTTTCCTCTGCTCAGGTCTGCAAAAAAAATATAAAAATGAGGGAACACTATCATCATTTAAATGTTATAAAGAATATAACAGAATATGTAAAAAGGAAATCAAGGATGCAAAAATTCAAAACTAACGACAGATCGCAAAAGATAGTAGGACAAACCCCAAAAAATTCTTCAAATATATTAATAGTAAAAAGGTCAGGTCTGAGCATGTAGGCCCTTTACAAAATAATCTAGAGCGCGTGACTGGGGACAAAGAGAAGGCAAACGTATTAAATACATTCTTCAGCTCTGTGTATACAAAGGAGCATAGGGGAGCTCATGACCACAATGGGGGTGGTAGTGACACAGCCACAAATGATCCACAATGACTCAAAAGTGAAATGGTCCAGAAGTATTTAGTCAGAAAAAAGCTAGATAAAGCACCTGGACCAGATGGCATTCATCCACGGATCCTAAAGGAATTGAGCTCTGTCCTTTCAAAGCCATTGTATCTAATTTTTAGGGACCCCTTAATGACTGGAATAGTACCACTGGATTGGCATAGGGCGCATATTTAAAAAGGGATCAAAGTCTTTACCAAGTAACTATAGACCTGTTAGTTTAACTTCTATAGCTGGGAAGATACTGGAGAGTTTAATAAAAGACCACATAGATGAGTTCTTGTTGGAAAAAAATGTTTTAAGCAGACAGCATGGATTCATGAAAAACAGAAGTTATCAAACAAACCTGATTT
Organism: Glandirana rugosa; assembly: GCA_018402905.1. NCBI lineage: Eukaryota > Metazoa > Chordata > Amphibia > Anura > Ranidae > Glandirana > Glandirana rugosa. The sequence continues at coordinate 34,350 of BLSH010132343.1, read as the reverse complement.
CTTTTTATGAGGAGGTAAGTAAAACCTTGGACAGAGGGGTGGCTGTGGACATGGTATACTTGGATTTTGCAAAAGCATTTGATACCATACCCCACACACGGCTAATGTGTAAGGTAAAGCCTACAGGCTTGGGAAGATCAGTTGTAAATGGATAGAAAACTGGCTAAAAGACCTAAATTCTGAGAGTAGTGGTTAATGATTCTTACTCTGAATGATCTAAGGTTATCAGTGGTGTACCCCATGGTTCATTGTTGGGACCCTTACTTTTCAATATATTTATAAATGATATAGGGTCTGGGATTAAAAGTACCATTTCAGTGTTTGCAGATGACACCAAGCTATGCAGTGGAATAAAATCCTTACAGGATGTCTCCAACTTACAAGCAGACCTCAATGAACTGTAATTGGGCTACTATGTGGCAAATGAGGTTCAATATTGATAAATGTAAAGTTATGCATTTGGGGGCTAAGAATATGTTTGCATTGTACATACTAGGGGGAGTACAACTGGAGGAATCCATAGTGGAGAAGGATCTGGGGGTTTTGGTAGATCATAAGCTTAACCACCTCAATACTGGACACTTTCATCCCCTTCCTTCTCAGACCAATTTTTAGCTTTCAGTGCTCTCGCATTTTGAATGACAATAACTCAGTCATGCTACACTGTACCCAAATGAAATTTTTATCATTTTCTTCACACAAATAGAGCTTGCTTTTAGTGGTATTTATTTACCACTGAGCTTTTTATTTTTTTGCGATATAAGTGAAAAAGTGCGAAAATTTTGAAAAAAAATACATTTTCTACTTTCTGTTTTTAACCACTTCAGCCCCGGAAGGATTTCACACTTTAGGACCAGAGCCCTTTTTGCGATTCGGCACTGCGTCGCTTTAACTGAAAATTGCGTGGTCATGTGACGTTTTACCCAAACGAAATTTGCGTCCTTTTTTTCCCACAAATAGAGCTTTCTTTTGGTGGTATTTGATCACCGCTGCGTCATTTCTGATCGCCGCTATAAACAAAAAAAGAGCAACAATTTTGCAAAAAAAAACAAATTTCTTACTTTTTGCTAAAATACAAATCCAAAAAAATATAAAAGAACATTTTTTTCATCGGTTTTGGCCGATTTATATTCTTCCTCATATTTGTGATTTAAAAAATCACAATCTGCGTTTATTGATTGGTTTGCGCAAAAGTGGTCACGTTTACGGATGATGAGAATTAATTTCTGGGGTTTTTATTTTTTTTTATTTTTTACTAGTAATGGCGGCGATCTGCGATTTTTAGCGGTACTGCGATATTGGGGTGGACATGTCGGAACATTTTGACACTTTTTTGGGACCATTGGCATTTATACAGCGATCAGTGCTATAAAAATGCACTGATTACTGTGTAAATGCCATTGGCAGTGAAGGGGTTAACCTGCAGGGGGGGCTCTAAGGGTTAACTGTGTTCCCTGGGCGTGTTCTTACTGTATGGGGGCTGCCCTAACAGGGGAAGGGAAGTGATAACAGCTTCCATGTAAAGGAAGGCTGTGATCACAGTCCTTCCCCCCTCACAGAACGGAGGTCCGTGTTTACTTACACGGACCTCCGTTCTTTCACTCCGGGGGGGGCATCGCGGGTAGCCGGTGGCGATCGAGGCCGCCGCACCCGCTCCCTGGCCCTTCCCGAATACAGTGAGCGTGCGGGCGCGCCTCCGGCGGCGCGCACGCTCACTGTGCGCGATCTGACAGCCGCCGTCATGTGACGGCGTTTTGCCTTACAGCGCCACTCTGTCGCCGTCAATTGCCGACCATCGGTCGGCAAGCGGTTAAAGAAATGCAATAAAATCTGATTTTATCAAAAACTTGGGCCAAAATGTATTCTGCTACGTGTCTTTGGTACAAAAAATCCTGATAAGTGTATGTTAATTGTTTTTTGTGAAAGATTTAGAGTCTACAAGCTATGCTACGCATTATTGAAAATTGATCAATCCTGATGCACTGATGGCCTATCTCATTTCTTGAGGCTCTAAAATGTCAAGACAGTACAAATACCCCCCAAATGACCCCTTTTTGGAAAGAGGATAGTAAGAGGCATAGTGAATTTTTTGAAGTTGCAATTTTTTTCCCACAATGCTTTGGAAAATGAAGGAATATATATATATAGATATATATATATATATATCTATATATATATATATAGATATATACATATATATTTCTTCACAAAATTGTCATATTTACAAGTTATTTCTCACACATGGTATAGGCATACTTGCAATTACACCCAAAAATACATTCTGCTACTCATCCTGAGTATGGCGATACCCCATGTGTGAGACTTTTCCACAGCCTGGCCACATACAGAGGTCCAACATCCAAGTAGCACTGTCTGGGGTTCTAAAAGCATAAATTACACATTTCATTTCCTGAGTACCTATCATATGTTTGAAGGACCTGGAGCACCAGGACAATGGAATTACCCCCAAAATGACCCCCCATTTTGGAAAGGAAACACCCCAATGTATTTTCTACGAGGCATAATGAGTCTTTTGAATACGTTATTTTTTTCCCACAAGTCTTTGGAAAATGTGGTAAGTAAATGAAATGTATTTTTTTTCCATAAAGTTGTCAATTTATAAGATATTTCTAACACATAGCATGTACATAGCAAAAATAACACCCCAAAATACATTCTGCTACTTGTCCTGGGTATGACGATACCACATGTGTGATACTTTTCCACAGCCTGGCCACATACATAGGCCCAACATCTAAGTAGCACCGTCAGGCGTTCTAAAAGCATAAATTACACATTTCATTTCCTGAGTACCTATCACATTTTTTAAGGCTCTGGAACACCAGGACAACAGAATAACCCTAAAAATTACACAAATTTGGAAAGAAACACGCCAATGTATATTCTACGAGGCATAATGAGTCTTTTGAACATGTAATTTTCTTTACACAAGTCTTTGGAAAATGTGGAAAGAAAATGAAAACATATTTTTTTTCACAAAGTTGTCAATTTATAAGATATTTCTAACACATAGCACGTACATAGCAGAATTTACACCCCAAAATACATTCTGCTACTCGTCCTGAGTAAGGCAATACCACATGTGTGAGACTTTTCCACAGCCTGGCCACATACAGAGGCCCAACATCTAAGTAGCACCGTCAGGCGTTCTTAAAGCATAAATTACACATTTCATTCCCTGAGTACCTATCACAATTTGAAGGCCCTGGAGCACCAGAACAATGGAATTACTCCCAAAATGACCCAATTTTGGGAAGAAAACACCCCGATGTATATTCCACAAGGCATAGTGAGTCTTTTGAACACATAATTTTTTCCCACGCGTTTTTGGAAAATGTGGAAAGAAAATGAAAACATATTTTTTTTTCATAAAGTTGTCAATTTATAAGATCTTTCTAACACCTAGCATATACATAGCAAAAATAACACCCCAAAATGCATTCTGCTATTCGTCTTGAGTATGGGGATACCACATGTGTGAGACATTTACACAGCTTGGCCACATACAGTGGCCCACAATGCAAATAGCACATTTAGGCTTCTAACACATAGCATGTACACACCAAGAATTACACCCCAAAATACATTCTGCTGAGCAAAGGGTAAAAAAAAGGATTACCTGTGATTTTAGCAGACAGGAATACCATCCCAGAGCAGGCAAAGCATTGATCCAGACAGCCAAATTAAATGTCCAGGAATTGTCCAGAGAGCAGACAGAGATAAGCCAAAGTATTGGTCCTGGCAAGAACATGGTCCATAAGTAGGCAGTTCAGGTTGCGGGCAGAGGCATGGCCAGTTCAGGTGGCAGGCAAAGACATGGCCAGTTCAGGTGGCAGGCAATGACATGGCCAGTTCAGGTGGCAGGCAAAGGCATGGCCAGTTTATGTGGCAGGCAAAGGCATGGCCAGTTCAGGTGGCAGGCAAAGCCATAGCCAGTTCAGATGGCAGGCAGAGGCATAGTCAGTATAGGTGGCAGCAGGCAGTACTATAAGGCTTCAGGCCTCAGTCAGGTAAGACCTGAGGACAGGGGTAGAGACTTCTTCCCACCCAACTTTGAAGCCTCCGAGTCTCCAGACCCTAATCCGAGAGAACAAAAACCTGGAGAAAAAGGGTTTTTCCACTCGGAAAATCTATTCTGGAGTCCCCTCACATATGTGAGACCTCTGTGCTGTACAATGGCAGGGCAAATAATCAGTTCAGGAGGCAGGCAAAAAGCATGGTCATTTAACAGGCCAAGGTCAATTCAAGTGGAAGGCAGAAACATGGTTGGCAGAGGCATAGTCGATGAACAGTCCGGGTCATACACAGAAATAGTGAAAGCTGGAAAAATATGTTCAATTCACAGTCGATAAATAGTCCGGGTCATACACAGAAACAGCAGATAGTGGAAACAGTAAAAATATCATCTTCACTTTACTAATAGTGTAGTGAAGTGTGATAGCTCCGGTAGCATGCTCCAATACAGAGGCCTGGCTGGGAGGAACATTGGGGACAGTAATATCGTGTGTCACAGCGAATTCCTCTACTTGAACATACACAACATTTTTTGGGGGCTTTGTGGCCTGTTTGGGTAGGAGGGAGGATTTTGGGAAAGTGCCTTTCGTGCCTTTCGTATTGACATCTTCTTGAAATTTGAGATAGGTTAGGGAACTTTGGGTACACTTAAAAAAATAACATACGAATTGAACAGGGCTAGTTGCATCAAATAAATGGAGACTTTCTTGTACCAAAATAGTGATCTTCTGGTGGCCAAGTAGGGCTGCATCAACTGGTCGTTCATATCCACCCCCCCATAAAAAGATTATACTCGTGAACATATTTTGGCTTCTAGACGGGACCTCTTCTTGTCTGCAGTTCCACCAAGGTGTTATCATGAATTGTGGAAAGGATGTAGACATCTATTTTTTGTCTCTCCACTTCAGGGCTAGTACCTCTTCATTCTGCATACTGGCCATTTCCCCCTGCTTCAATATCTTGCTGACTAGTCTCTGCGGGAAGCCCTTGCGGTTGGTCCATGCTGTCCCACAGGCCACAGTCTTCTTTTGGTACAGATGGTGGAAAAGTGGGAGACTTGTGTAGAAATTGTCCACATATAGGTTGTAACCCTTCCCAAGCAATGGTTCGATCAGCTGCCTGACAATTTTGCCACTTGTTCCCATATGGGTAGGGCATCCAGGGGGGTTTAGCTGTCTGTCATTTCCCTCATAAATTTTAAAATCGTATGTGTAACCTGTGGCCCTGTCACATACCTTGTAAAATTTGACCTCACGTCTGGCTCTTTTACTGGGGAGGTATTGCTTTATGCCAAGTCTTCCCGTGAAGTGTACTAGGGATTCAGCTACACAAATATTTTTATCAGTAATAAACATCTGCTTGAAGCTGAAGGAAAAAAAATGATTAGGGGCCGAATTTTAAATATTTTCATATTATCATAATTATCATATTATCATAAGATTTCGAGGGAGGCACTGGGCATTATTGTTAAAATGTAAAAACCTCATTATCATCTTGTAATGGGTTCTGGGCATCAAAGAGGAGTAAAATAGCATGTGGTGGATAGGACCAGTAGGCATGAAGTACATTTTTTTTGTCAGCCCCATGTTGAGGGTTAGGCCAAGGAAAATTTTAAACTCTTCCACAGTGAAGGGTTTCCAAACAAAAGGGCAGGCATACGAAGAATTTGGATTGTTGGCTATGTGTTGGCTGGTGTACATATTACACCGCTCCACAATGTGATTTAGGAGATCGTCACTAAAAAATTGATAAAAATAACAAAATTGGGGTTTCATTTTCCGATTGAAACTGAGGGCCTGGCTGGGCTGTAAAAGGGGGAATTGCAGGTTCTACTGAAGTTGTGGGCAGCCATGTGGGATACAGCAGAACATCTGGGAGTCTATCATGGGTCCTGCCTTGTTGTTGATGGGACACCCCATTGCTAACATCTAGCCAATCCTCTGTGCTTGCCACTGCAGGGCAACTTGCAGAACTACTGCTGGATGCCTGCCTATCCTGTAGTGCTGCTGTCACGATCCTGGTGGTGGAGTCTGGCTTGTGCAGGGAACAACCACTCTTGCGCACCCAATTCAGGGACCCATGGTAGAGCAGACAGGGAGTCCAAGAGTGTGGAATGGCACAAGGGCTGGATGGTCACTGGTGGTGATGTGATATTCCAGGTGGTCGTGCAGATCAGAAGGGTGGTTGTACAGGCTGGGTCGGCAACTGGCTGGCAGTCCAAGCAAAGTTCATTAACGGCTGGCAGCAGAATTACGAAGGATCAGACAATCGGGTGGTCGTGGATAGCCGGGGTCGGTGCAGGTAGAGAGCAGCAGGTCAGGTCAAGCCGGGTCGAACAGGAAACTGGAAGTAACACAGGAACTGGAAAACAGGATCAGAGCTGGGGCTCACAGGTACTCAGATGCTGTAGAATGGACAGCACTTGCTGCAAGGCACAGGGGGTTTAAATAGCACCATTTGGCGCAGTTTCCGGCACGTGCGCGCACGGGAGCACACGCACAGGTGCGCGCATGGGAGCCTAAGTCCACAAAAAGTGCCAATTTTCTCCTAACACTGCCCCCCCAAGGGGCGGCCTCCTGATGCCCAACTTGGCCATCTTGGCGGGATTGCTGTCCTTGAAGGCTTGGATACACTCATCTGCATGGAGATTGGCTTCGGGCTCCCAAGAGCTCTCCTCTGGGCCATAACCTTTCCACTTTACAAGATATTGGATCCAGCCATCCCTCTTTCTACATGGGGAGCGCTAGCTCTATTGGGGAAGGGATTCGGGGTTACCGGCTTTAGCAAAGAGACATGGAAAACCGGGTGTATCCGCAGGGATGATGGAAGTTCCAACTCGTAGGAAACCTGGTTGATCTACCTCTTGACAGAGAAGGGGCAGATAAATCGTGGACCCAGCTTTTTGAATGGACATGACAGTCTCAGATTTTTTGTACATAGCCAGGTCTGGTCGCCAGGTTTAAGGTTGAGTTCACCGCGTTTCTTTTTATCGAAAGCGGCTTTGCTTAGTTCTTGCGTCTTAGCAAGTGTCTCTTGCAGCAGCTTCCAGTTGGTTCTGAAGAATTGGGTGGACTTATGTACCAATAGTACTGCAGTTTCACCTGCCAAACTGAGAAGCACGGTGGGGTGAAAGCCGTAGTTGGCCCAAAAGGGTGATTGTTTTGTTGGGGAATGAACAGAGTTATTATAAGCGAATTCCACCAGGGGTAATAGTGTGCACCAGTCATTCTGGGAGTAGGAAGAGAAACAGAGGAGATACTGCTCCAAGGTTTGGTTTGTTCTTTCGGTTTGGCCATTGGTTTGCAGATGGTAGGCCGTTGAAAATGAGAGGTCAGTTTCCAGGGCAGAACAGAGGGCTCTCCAGAACTGTGAGGTAAATTGAACTCCCTGGTCAGACACTATGTTGTCTGGGATGCCATGTAGCCAGACAATTTCCTTGATAAAGATTTCCGAGGTCTCTTTTGCAGTGGGGGTGCCCTTCATTGGGAGGAAATGCGCCATTTTGGTCAGCTGATCCACAACTATGAAGATCGTGGTGTGCCCGTTGGCTGGGGGCAGCTCCACTATAAAGTCCATTGAGATCTTGGACCATGGCCGTTCAGGGATAGGAAGGGGTTTCAACAGCCCACAGGCCTTGGTTTTGTCTGTCTTGTTCCTGGCACATGTAAAACAAGAACGAACATAGGCCTGACAGTCTTCACCAAGTAATGACCACCAAAAGAAGGGTAGCACGAGTTCAGTGGTTTTCTGTGTACCGAAGTGCCCGGCTAATTTATGGTCGTGGCAGAGCTTCAGAATGGCAGGGCGCAGTTCCTTGGGCACGAAAATTTGGTTATTATGCCACCAGAGACCATCCTTCCAGGTCAGCCCTTGGCTAGGTAATCCAGAAGAGCAGGCAGAGGTTCTCCGGATCTGGGAAAGTAGGTCGTCCTGAGTAAGCAAGAAGTTTCTAGGCTGAAGGATGGTGTCAGGAGAAGCAGATGTTCCAGGTTCAGAAAACATAGGGAATCGGGTTTGATGTTCTTCGACCCAGGCCTGTACGTCAGGTGAAATTGGAACTGGAATCTAGAGAAAAAGAGTGCCCAGTGAGCCTGACGAGGTTTGAGTCTTTTGGCAGTCCTGAGGTACTCTAGATTCTTATGATCCATATAGATCAGGATGGGGTGCTGGGCTCCCTCAAGCAGATAGCACCATTCCTCCAGGGCAGCCTTGATGGCAAGCAACTCCCTGTCCCCGACGTCATAATTCTTCCTTGGGCTGAGAGTTTGCGGGAGAAGAAGGCTATGGGGTGGAAGAGTACCTTAGCTCCCTGCCTCTGGGAAAGTACGGTTCCCACGCCCGTCTCGGAAGCGTCTACCTCCAGGACATAGGGCAGAGTGGCGTCTGGATGTTTGAGGATGGGTGCTGTAGTGAAGAGATTCTTCAGGGCTTGGAAGGCGTTTTGCGCCTCAGAAGACCAATGAAAACACTGACCCTGCTTTGTAAGTTGGGTGATGGGGGGCGATGATGGCTGAAAATCCCCTGATGAATCTCTTGTAGAAGTTGGAGAAACCTACAAAGCGCTGGACCCCCTTTTTATCCACGGGTGCTGGACAGTCCAATATTGCTGCGACCTTCTGAGGGTCCATCGTAACACCAGTAACAGACAGGATCAGTCCAAGGAAGGGGATACTGGAGTGCTCGAAGGTGCACTTTTCAGCCTTGGCGTACAGTCTGTGTTGCCTCAAGCGGCTGAGGACACAGCAGGCGTGTTGGTGGTGATCTTCCAGTGAAGAGGAAAAAATTAGGATATCGTCGAGATAGATAATGATGAAGAGATCCAGATAGTCTCAGAATGCATCACGAGGTACTCGTAGTGGCCGAAGGGAGTCCAGAATGCGGTTTTCCACTTGTCGTCCTCTCGGATACGGATCAGGTTATAAGCCCCTCGGAGCTCCAGCTTGGTGAACACGGTGGCCCACCCTAGCCTCTGGAAGAGTTCTGGAAGAAGCGGGAGGGGATAGTGGTTTTTAACGTGATTTGGTTCAGATCCCTGTAGTCTATACAAGGGCGGAGAGTGTGGTCTTTTTTCTCGACAAAGAAAATGCCAGCCCCAGCAGGGGATGCGGAAGGTCTGATGAACCCTTTGGCTAAGTTTTTGTCTAGATAGGCCTTGAGGGCCGACAGTTCAAGCTCAGACAAAGGGTAAATACGGCCAAAGGGGACCTCAGTTCCAGGGAGCAGCTCAATGAGGCAGTCGTAAGACTGATGCAGAGCTAGTTAGTCTGTCCCTTTTCTGCTGAATACATCCAGGTACTCATGGTAGACTGGAGGGACAGCTTGGCGGGTTTCCGGATCAGGTTTGGAGTCCAGGCTCAGGAGTGAGGGGCCAACGATGGCAGCAGACAGTGTTGGCCACAGTACGGGGATGGGAACTGTATGTGCCCAGAGGACCAGTCTATGTTGGGGCTATGCGCCGGAGCCAAGGAAGACCCAAGATAATGGGAAGTGGTGAGGTGATACTATCAAGGATGAGCAGTTCTTGGTGTCCTCTGGCTGTGGACATGGGTATAGGCAGGGTTTCATGAGTTACCTGGACGGATTTGATGGCCACCCCAACGGCCAGGCAGATGGTCATTCTATGCGCCTTGGGGCACAGGGGCATCTGGTGTAGCATGGCGAACGCCTAGTCCACAAAACAGCTACACGCCCTTGAATCAATAATAGCTGGCACTTGAATGCTCCCTCCAGGCAACTGCAAAGAGATAAGAAGAGTCAGATGAGATACACTGCTTATGACAGGTGTTGCATCCTGGCTGGTCCGGTGGTGCCACTTACCGGCTTTGGCGGGACAGGTCCTCACCATGTGCCTGTGTTCCCTGCAGTATAGGCACAGATTCAGAGCACAACACCGCTCTCTCTTCTGGGGTGAGAGACGGGTGCAGGAGGCCAATCTGCATTAGCTCAGGGGGGTCAACTGGTGCAGATGTGGCAGGGGCCGGAACAGTGTGACTGGTGACCTGGGGCATCATCCATGTCAGATGTTGGACAGCAGAGGTTCCGGAAGCTCGTTCGGCCCGACGTTCCCTGAGCCGCCGGTCAATTTGAATAGCCTGAACTCCGCTATGTAGTCTTCAGCGGTGCGCCGGCCCTGCTGCAGGGCGTGCAGGGTGGCCTCGGCTGTGGCTGCAAGGTGGGGAACCTGGTACAACCTGGCCATAGCATCAATGAATGCACTCAGGGTGGCAACTTCAGGCGCTCTTTGCTCCCAGAGCTGATGAGCCCAGGTCTGAGGTTCACCTTGTAACAGGGAAATCACAAGTCCCACCTTAGTGGCTTCCGATGAGAAGGTGCGGGGCTGTAGGCCAAAGTATAACTTGCAGGAGCTGCGGAAAGCCCTGAACTTGCTTTGATTCCCCGCAAACTTGTCAGGAAGGGGGAACTTAGGCTCAGATGGCAGAGCCACAATGGTGCGGGCCACTGCAGCTCCCCCTCCAGGTGCAGAGGGAGCGGAGAGCTCATGCACTTGCTCCTCCAGCCGGGTGTAGCCATCTTGCAGGTTCTTCACCGCTTGCGTGAGCCCGGCCAAGTGGACTCAGTTCGTCCATAGCAGAGGGTGCTCCCTGCTCAGACTCAGAGATGGCTGTCCGTTACTGTCACAATCCTGGTGGTGGAGTCTGGCTTGTGCAGGGAACAACCACTCTTGCACACCCTATTCAGGGACCCCTGGTAGAGCAGACAGGGAGTCCAAGAGTGCGGCATGGGATGAGGGCTGGATGGTCACTGGTGGTGATGTGATATTCCAGGTGGCCGTGCAGATTAGAAGGGTGGTCGCACAGGCTGGGGTTGGCAGCTGGCTGGCGGTGCGGTACAAGGGGTCAGGCAAGAGAATGGTCAAGTCCAAGCAAAGTTCATTAACGGGCTGGCTGCAGAAGTACAGAAGGATCAGACAATCGGGTGGTCATGGATAGCCAGGGTCAGGGCAGGTAGAGGACAGCAGGTTAGGTCAAGCCGGGTCGAACAGGAAACAGGAAGTAACTCAGGAACTGAAAAACAGGATCAGAGCTGGGGCTCACAGGTACTCAGACACTGTAGAATGGACAGCACTTGCTGCAAGGCACAGGGGGTTTAAATAGCACTGCTTGGTGCTGTTTTTGGGCGCGTGCGGACACACACAGGCGCGTGCATAGGCGCCAAAGTCCACAAAAATCACCAATTTTCTCCTAACAGCTGCGCTAATGGTGGATGCCTCCATATTTATTGCGCTGCTGGTGGATGGCTGCTCATATCTCCTGAGCCTCTTTGTAATGATTCTGTCCTCCTCTGTTTACGTTTCAGAGCCACTGCTCTCTGCTGGCTCATAGTCGCTATCAGAGTCTGATGGAGAGAGTTCCCCACAACTCTTGTCCGACATGCTCTGGAGTATCCGGAGAGCCTCCTCACTGCTAAATAATCTTTTAGCCATGTGGACAGATATGCACAGGTGTTGATCACTGGGATGTGGCAGATGTTCACAGACAGATAAAGCAAATGTTCACAGACAGATATGGCAAATGTTCACAGACAGATTTGTCAGATGTGACAGATGAGATGTTGATCACTGGGATGTAGCGGATTATTACAGACAGATGTGTGTCAGATGTGGCAAATTATTATGGGCAGATCTGCCAGATGATGATGGGCAGATTACTGACAGATGTGCCAGATAATGGGCAGATGTGCAAGATGTTTACTGACAGATGTGCACCAGATGTGCCAGAATATGATGGGCAGATGTTCCAGATGATGATGGGCAGGTTATTACTGAAAGATGTGCCAGGTGATGATGGGCAGATTATGATGGGCAGATGTGCCAGATGATGTACCAGATGATGGACAGATGTGCCAGATAATGTATCAGATGATGGGCAGATGATGGGCCAGATGTTTACTGACGTGCACCAGATGTGCCAGAATATGATGGGCAGATGTGCCAGATGATGGGCAGATTATTACTGACAGATGTGGCAGATGTGGCAGATGTTTACTGACATATGTGCGCCAGATGTGCCAGATGATGGGCAGATGTGCCAAATACGGAGAGATGTGCCAGATGTTTACTGACAGATGTGTCAGATGATGGGCAGATTATTACTGCCAGATGATGGGCAGATGTGCCAGATGATGGGCATATTATTACTGACAGATGTGCCAGATGTGCCAGATGGGCAGATGTGCCAGATGATAATGGGCAGATGTGCCAAATGATCAGACAGTTGGGGCAAATGATCACAGACAGATGTTCACTGGGTATTTTTTCACTGTGTTTGGGGACACTGTGACAGGAAATGTGTTTGGGGACACTAGCTGGGTGATCAGTGGTCAAAAGCAGACAAAAAACAGCTAAAAACTCACTGATCTCCCGGCTGCAGCACAGATCGTATCTTCCTCTCCTCACTGATGGTTCTGTGTGAGGAGAAGAAGATCTGACAGTCCTTGCCAACAGCTGTGTTTACATTTACATGGCGGCTGTGATTGGCACAGCTGTCATGTGATCAGGAGGGCCAATCACAGAGCCCTCCTGATGTATTGTGTTGACATGTCTCTGGGGGACACAGGCACATCGGGATCGCGTCGCTGCACAGGCACACGGCCGCGTGATCTCCGTTGTTGTGACACCCCCCCAGCCTGACACGATGGCTGTTATTGAGCACAGCCATCATGTCATCAGGAGGGCAATTCACAGTGCCCGTCTGCTGATCCGAGATGCGGCATATCCGGGAGATGCGCACGCATCGGGATCGCGCGGCTGCGCATGCACGCAGCCGTGTGATTTTGCTCCTTCTGAAGGACGTTCAGGTACATCCAGTCAGAATGAGGAAGCGCCTACCTGGCCGTATATGTGCAGTGGCCGGGTAAGAAGTGATTAATAATGGCATGCAATGCCAAGCTGCAGTTTCCAAAGCAAGCAAAATCCTTTCTTGTATTAAGAAAGGTATGGACTCCAGAGATAGAGACATCATTTTGCCCTTGTAAAAATCATTAGTAAGACCTCATCTGGAATATGCAGTTCAGTTTTGGTCACCAGTTTTAAAAAAGGATATCGGGAACTAGAGAAAGTGCAGAGAAGGGCAAACAAACTAATAAGAGGCATGGAGAAGCTCAGTTATGAGTAAAGATTAGAGGAACTGAATTTATTCTCTCTTGAGAAGAGGAGATTAAGGGGGGATATGATCAACATGTACAAATACATAAGTGGTCCATATAGTGAACTTGGTATTGAGTTATTTACTTTAAGGTCATCACAAATGACAATGGGACACTCTTTACATCAAGAGGAAAAAAGATTTCATCTCCAAATACGGAAAGGTTTCCTCACAGTTAGAGCTGTGCAAATGTGGAACAGACTCCCCCCCCAGAGGTGGTTTTGGCCAGCAGGGTAGATTGCTTTAAAAAAGGCCTGGATTCTTTCCTTAATGTAAATAATATAACTGGGCACTAACATTTTTAGGTAAAGTTGATCCAGGGTGAATCCGATTGCCTCTCGGGGGATCAGGAAGGAATATTTTCCCCTGCTATAGCAAATTGGAGCATGCTTTGCTGGGGTTTTTTGCCTTCCTCTGGATCAACTGTGGGTGAAGGATTGTATATGGGATTGTATGGTTATATATAATTTTTTGTGTTTTGTTTTGGTTGAACTAGATGGACTTGTGTCTTTTTTCAACCTGCCTAACTATGTAACTACTGTATATGTAATATGTGGAGTTATCCGTTTTAATAATTTTATGCAATAACTTTTGATGCACTATTTGCACTTTACAGTGCAGAACTTTTATTTGTTTTGCACATTTTGAGTCACTGTGCACTTTCACCCAGTTTCAGAGAATTTATCATTTATGATTCATTCTTTTTTGACCTGTCACTTTAGATAAAGCGCTACACGTTTTTTACTTTTTTTCTGGATTTAATAGTCCCCCATCTTTCTACTATGTTTAACAACCTCAAGAATGGTGATAGGCTCACTCACTCCTCATAGCTACAGGCCTTCATAGTCATGTTGCTTAAGCCTGATAAAAACATGTAATCTGGGGTCAACTTTTATCCAATCTCTTTATTAAACGTGGACATTAAAATACTGGCCATGATCTGTTGCACATATGTACATGGCCCTACTTCCACATTCCCCCCAAGCCAGCATTGGGGAGAACCCTCATTTAAACACCTATCTCAAACTTCGATACCCCACAAACTGAGTTACAGAGCATAGATCAAATCTTCCAGTTAGCATTGAGGTGAAATTCACTAAACGCTACCCTCACATACCTATTACCAAACACTAGGGAAGAACTCGAACTAACACGGATTTAAGGAACACCGGACGTTCATAACACAATTCAACTTGGCCTAGCTCTACTGCATAGGTTGGACCAAATGCCCATCACAGCTACAAGTACTCCACTATGGAGAACTGAGCCCATTCTGTTCATCTGATGAAAAGGGAGATAAAAACAACTCCCTAATGGATAATGTAAGACAACCTTCTTCCCTCCCCTGTATTCATTACTAATTCTTTGTTATGATTAACTATGACCCATTGGGTCATTTCCCAGACAAACAATGGATTGGTAGGGTTTAATTTTTCTGCATTTTATTTGGTTTGAATGGGGGTTCAGAAGACTTAACGCCTAGGGGCATGGGGTGTGGTGTTCCTCCCCCTTCCAGCTTGATGCCAGATGGGGTGTGGGGGGGGGGTGTGGATCGGACTCCATCCCTTATGTCATTCGTGGGGCACTTCTACCATAGCGCAACGGTCCTATTTTTTTCACTCATTGAAATGGGATGGTGCCCTACTCTCAAGTCTCCCCCCTTATAGGGCTGCGAAACACATTATTTTGATTGATAATGTTCTACAATGTTTCATGTTGTGCTACATAGGTTTACACAGGTTACTATGTCTTAAAGAGTGATGTGAGATACTTGTTTTGTATCACTACTTGGCAAAACCATTTGTATACTTCTGTACATTTTTGTATTTTCTTAAAACTTTCAATAAAATTCTACTGGAAAAAAAAATACGAGCCAAGATCCTTGCAAGCCATCTTAATAAGATCATTCAGGCCTTAGTTCACAAAGGCCAAGTGCTTTGTCCCACTTAGACAGGCAGTGGTCAGGGTGAGGGTGGACTGGGGGTCCCTAATGTCTCCTTGTACTATAAAGCAGCTAAAATCTCCTCCATAGCCAAGCCTAATGCAGGCAAAACAGCACCTTTATAGACAATTTTTACACCAATCTCATCCCTCTCTCCCTCATCCCTTGTATTCCCCCTATATTCTGCCCCAAATTTCTAAACCCAATCATGGCCCATTTCCTTGCAGTATCGGACTCAATTAATGATCAAATATTCAGCACACCTACTATCTCCATACCTTCCACTTTTGTCAAATGCCACCCCCCCCCCCCTAGACTGGGGAACCAATGGAGTTTCCACTGATGGTATTTCACCCCAGTTAGGATAGCCAAATACTTACTGACTTATCCAACAGGTTGCTTCTGAAGCTGTCCAGACCCGGGTGACATGAAACATATCTGGTGGACAGGCCCTAAGGCTAGAAGACTATGAATACAGGTATACAATTTGGTCAATATGGTCCTCCATGTTAACCTGCATAAAAACCCCTGGGAAGCGCTCTTACACAAACCAAAAGAAAATGTAACACAATGTCAGTGTGTCCTCATCACCCACATTTTTATGGCTATGAAGCAGACAATCGTTAGGGCACAGAAGTCTCGCATGCTTAGCTTTGAAGAGGTTAAGTGCCATATACATGGCATCCTCATTAATAAATAATTAAGGATAATCCTTACTGATACCCATAAAAAATATTTATGTACCCAGCAGCCCTGGCTTGAACAATTACCATCATTGCAAATGACTGTCTGCTCTCTGGACCTGTAGCATGCCTACCATGGATTAAAGTCTGGTAATGTGAGCCTCTGGGGCATCCCCCCCACGCTCTTTCCCTTCCTCCCTTCTGCACTCTTGCTTTACCCTGCTCTCCTTCACTTGCCTTGTCCAGCCCCTTCCCCCTCTTCTCACTTAGCTGCTTTTCTCCGGCCTGTTCCCCCTCATCCTCAGGTAGGATAATTACTTGAGTTGTTGCCATATACCAAACCCCTATTGTCTTAGGACCTGCTGTTTACTATTTATTGGCTGAAAGTTTACTTATAAATAAGTAAATATACAAGGTATAATTATATGCACTATAGTCTGTAGATAACTTATTATGCCTTTGCTCATATTGCTAATGCTTAAGAGTTAAGTTGTTGTTCAGATGTTTTACAAGCCTTTTACTACACCCTCTCTATTTGTCTCTCTATTGTTTTTTATTCAATAAAAACAAGTGAAAGAAAACATTTTTTAAAAAATACCATATAGTTGGGGAGAGAATCTTTTCATGTGGCTTCGGGGGCAATGTTTGGCTCTTTTGCTATTAGCTTGGCTTAATACAGCTGCAGCCCAGTCTGATTAACTTCTTTTTTTAAAAAGTTTTTTTCCCCTCAACATTAACAGTAACACATGCTTTTTCATCAAAAAGTAGTAGACCAGCTTTGAATGGCAGATAGACCCAGTTGAATAATTTGCTATGTGGATATCCATGTTTTCACTGATGCAAAACTGTCCAAAAATTGACTTTGTTTGAGGGACAATTGTTTGAAATATAGTAGAAAAAAAGTACTGTTTTACTGCAAGAATTAGAGACCACAAATGACACATTTGCCAACAGTAGGATCATTTTAGATCGAAAGGCGAGGCCCAAATTTACTAAAGACAAACAGTACAGGCTGGGTCTAAGAATAAACAAAAAAGGAAAGAGTTTGATTTCCCAAAGAGCTAGCAAGCTGATATAAAGTACAGTCTCCTTACTGACCCAACCTCTCCCTATGAAGTTTGGCAGCTTTCTTTATACTTTCCTGGCAACAGCTCCCAACTCATTGGCATTATAGGCAAACTGTTTACTTTGTAAGTGAAGTTGCACTTGCATGGGATTTTTTTTCCCCATAGCTTGGTGAACATGATGAAATGTAATTTTGCAAAAATATCCAATCATGTGCAAGGAGAATAAGAAAATAAAAAAGCATTTTTGCTTGAACATGATTGGATGATGGAAGTCAACAGGGCTGCAATCTAAGCCTGCTGACCATGCAATTTTAAGGCTCATAATTATTTTTCTTATCAAAGTGGCTAATCAAACCACATAAAGGAATATTTTGGAAATAAAATCACCAGATGTTACAAATTCCAGCTAGCCTTTATTTTCTCAAGGACAACTGAACTTTCTAATATATATTAATGTCAAAAATTGGCAACAAATGTTGTTGGAAGATAGGATGAACAATCAAAAGGAATTATTTCAAGGTTTGTCTTTTTTTGAAGTTACCAATCTAATTGTATTATCTTGTCAATAGTGGTGATTATACCGAGAATAGACCATGAAATAAACTCAATAATAAAATCTATATACCACCTAGATGAAACAAGTTTCTTAATATATGGAGGCAAAAAAAATGTTTTTTGTGAGCTGACCAGAATTCAGCATTATGTCAATGCATATTTATACCCCCTTCGCTGTTCCAGGCACAACCAATTAGAAGGAGGTACTGATTTGGACCCTAAGGTAAGGTATTATTTTATCTCCATACTGAAATTCATTGCAATTCTTAAAGCGGTAGTAAACCCATGCATTTAACAGGTTAAAAACCAGTCACATTTCCGGCATGTGCCGGAAATGTAACACTCCCATTGGTTGTGCTCTAAACCATACTGTCAAACCATCCAATGGCTGGTGTCATAGCTGATCACATGTGCAGCATCATGGCAGTTGTAGATTAAACAGAGGCCAAGATTGCAGCTTCCTTGGCTGAAAATGATAGGAGGGTTTATTACCACTTTAAGTAAAAAGTCATGTAACTAGTGAACATGGAATGCTAATGCTATACAACATACATTACAACCCTGTTAAATTCAGAAATCTTAACCTGAGTTCTATGTTGTCCACCACAGCCAGATTCCAAAAAGCTCCAGACATGTTGACTGGAGAGGTATGCTTCCTAAGCTTTTTGCAGTGTTTCTCTGTGATGTATCCGCATTCAAATTCAGACATAAAACTGGTGACTGTGAGAAACGTTTGCACTGGGAGCTAACAGTAGAATTTTTTACTTTCAAAAGTTTTTATTGTTTTGTTAAGACCATAGCAAAAACAACATGAGCAAGCTTATGTATAGTCCGATTACAACATCAGCTGTTCGAGAGAAAAACAAAGAAGGCTCCAGAAAGGCTAAGTACTATTCTGAACACATCAAATATAACATGGAGGGTACATACTCATATGTAAATTGGGTCATCCCTGTCCAAGTCCGGCACCCCACGTGGGATCAGCCTGTGGGAGAGGACAGTGAGCCCCTTGTCATTAGAGGAGATAGCCAACAATTAGTGTAATATTGTCATCTTTTAAAGGCTTCTGAAGTAGCACTTGTTAAAGTGGAGTAGCACCGTGACCCCACTAAACCCAAACAAAAAATCCTCTCAATAAAAATAGAGAGGAAATATATATTAAGTGAGCCTATGGGAATCATATAAGGCAGTAGTGCAGAAAAGAGAGAGTAAAAGGAATAAAGGTTAAAGGGAATGGTCAGATGACCGAGAAGACATAGAGAGGAGATTAAAAGCAAAGGGGACGAAAGTACCGACTGAGGGGGGGAGCCACCCTGCATCACTAATTGAGGAAGGGTCAGAGTGTGAGCTCAACGTGTAGGTATCGGGCCCAGGGTTCCCAGGTTGATTCCCATTTCGTGGTAGAGTCCAGTAGGATACTGACCATTTTCTCTTGGGCCATGATCCATGAGATCTTTCTCTTGACTAAAGAGAAGGGAACTGAAGGCTGTTTCCAAGAGCGGGCTATTGATAACTTTACCCCCCTGAAAATGAATGCTATGAGTTTACTGGTTGCCTTGGAGGTGTTAGGAATTGGGAAGTTGAGTAGTACCGTGTGGGGTTGTTTCTGGATAGGTAAGCCAGTGACTCTGCGAATCAATTGGAAGGCCTTGTTCCAAAAGTTTGGGACAGATTTTGGGACACTCCCACCAGATATGTAACATTGAGCCCACAGGACCGCAACCTCTGAAGCACAGGGGGGAAGCAGACGGGAACATTCTGGATAGTCTTAATGGAACCAAGTACCATCTAGTCAGAACATACAGATTAGCTTCCGTTAGTGCTGTGTTTAGGATCCCTTTGAAAGCCTGGGTAGATGCCTTCTGCCAATCGGAAACCCAAACTAGGCCCAGCTCCCCCTCCCATTCTAACATAGCAGGAGATTTAGTCTCTATGCTGGACAGTGCCTGATAGATTACTGAAATCCCCCCCTTCTGCTCCATGGCCCAGCCACACCTGACTTCATAATCAGTGAAGGGAAATGGATCTGGCTTTGTGTACCACATTTTGTGGGGGAAGTGTGATATTTGGAAATAACAAAATTTTTCTGATAAGGGCATATCGAGTTTACTGGTACAGTAGGGGAGAGATATGGGGCCATTGGTGTGAAAGAAGTGTCCAATCCTGAACAGGCCCTTTTTCAGCCACCAGTGGAATGATTTGATGTACATGCCCGGGAGGAAGTTAGGGTTACGGAAAAGATGGGCTAGTGGGTGCCACGGAGAGACGAGTCTTGGGTCCTTCCCAAGAGTGTCCTATAAGGCCACAGAGTGTGAAAAGGATGGAGCCATAATTGGCGGTCTTGTTTTGGGTGGGCACCATAGGAGAAAGTCGAGGTTTAATTGGGGGGGGGGGCCTGTCTTTCAATCTGTACCCAGTCCAGCATAGCCACTTTTAAATAAATAGTAGATAGTTGAGCTAATTGGGCTGCTTGGTAATATTTCTTAAGGTGTGGGAGCCCCAATCCCCCCCCATTCCTGGGTCAGTACAGGCATTGTCTAGCTATTCTGTATCCTTTAGATCCCCAGATAAGTTTGATGATTTTAGCTTGATGTTTACGGAGGGGGGTAGAGGGGATGGGTACTGGGAGAGAGTGAAAAAGATATAAAAGGCATGGCAGAAGGGTCATTTTTACCAAGTTGACTTTTACTAGCCAGGAGAGGCAGAGTTTATCCCATTGTTTCAAGTCAAGTTATAGTTTGTGGAACATTGGTGGGTAATTAGCTGAATATAGACGATAAATTGAGTTTGTTAGGTGAACCCCCAAATAGGATAGTTCAGATTCATTCCAAGTGAAGCGGAAGTTTTCCTTCAGTTGAGCTACCAGGGGAGAGGGTCAATTTATATTTAAGGCGGTAGATTTAGAGTAATTCACCTTTAGGCCTGACACAGCACTAAAGTTATCCAGTATGGAGCAAATATTTGGAAGAGAAATTAGCGGGGAAGTGACAAAAAGTAGGATGTCATCTGCAAAGAGCGCACATTTGTGCGTCTGCGGACCACATCTCAATCGGGATGATCCCTGAAGGTCGTGGCTTGCATCTCTATCATGATTGCAAAAATTACAGGGGAGAGGGGGCAGCCCTGCCTGGTTCCCCTGGAGATAGGGAAGGGGTTTGAAAGGAAGCTCTGCATTCTAATTTGTGCCTGCGGGTTGGAGTATAGCGCCCCAATAACATTCATAAAGTGATCCCCAAATCCCCAGCTGCGTAGTACCGATGTTAAGAAGGACCACGAAACAGAATCAAATGCCTTTTGTTGGTCTAAGGAAAGTAGCAAAGTTTAGCAGTGAGATTATGTTGATGGCGCATCTGACCTGGTCCGGACCCTGTTGCCCAGGGATGAATCCCACCTGGTCCTTATGTATATACAGAGTAATAAACATTGCGATGCGGTCCGCCATTATCTTTGTCAAAATTTTGAGATCATTATTGATTAGTGAGATGGGGTGATAATTGGCGACCAAACTTGGGTCCTTGCCAGGCTTGGGGATTACTGCTATGAAGGCTGAATTCCGTGCTCTATCTAGAGTGGCACCTTTGTGGAGGTCATTAAAAAACCTAGATAAATAAGGGGCCAGAGTGGTGGCGAAATGTTTATAATACGGTACTGAAAAGCCGTCCCGGCCTGGGGCGGAGTTAAGCTTTAAGGATTTAATCACCTGTATTATTTCTTCCGCTGTGATGGGGGCTTCAAGTCTGTCTCTATGGTGGTCTTTGAGTTTAGGGGTCTTGTGTGCTTTCAGGTAGGATTCTAGGGGGTTAATTGAAGACGCCTTATGCATGCCATTTTGGGAGGAGGAGGCTCCATTTAGCTTGATTCTAGGCAGAGCGTGAGACCGTACTGAAAATGATCTATCCTGGAGAATGAATTATGCAAGTTAGAGAAATGGGTGTAGTCATGTTTGGATGAATTCCTCTCCCTCCACAAGTCTATTAAACCCTGTTGGTTAAGTAATTTAGCTACAGCTAGGCTCTGCCTGGTGGGACGAATGTAGCCCTTCCCTGGCGGGTGGGCTTTATCTAATCCTACATCGAATGCTACATTGGAGTCTCCTCCAAATATGATTGTACCTTCAAGGAGTGGATCTAAGGTTGTGAACATGGATCGAAAAAGTTTCCCTGGCCTGTGTTTGGAGCATAGTACGAGATTAGGGAATAAAGGTGATTATCAATATGACCTTTGACTAGTAAAAATCTGCCATCAGGGTCTCTGTAGACTAGAGTAGTCGCAAAACTTCAACGTTTGGCGAAAAGGATAGCTACCCCTTTTGTTTTGTTGTCAGCGTTGGCTAAGTGAAAGGTGGCGAACTTGGGGTGGATAAAATCTGGTGAGTAAGATTTGGGGAAGTATGTTTCCTGCATGAATAAGACATCTACTATCATTATTGTAAAACTGGAGGGCTTTCCTGCGTTTTATTGCCGAATTTAACCCTTGTACGTTGTGGGAAGCAATGCTAAGGCATGAGTTTGGGGGAAGAGGATTAGCCATGGAGCCAAAAGGAGTGGGCTATCACTGATAAACAAGCACTTACCCCGGTCTGGACCATGGATGTGAATCTTCCCGTCTGCTAAAGGTGGCTGCTGTTAATCCATGCGGGTGCCCCTTGGTCGCTGAAAAAGTAAATACAGAGATTAGAGAAAAGGGATAGAGAGAAGGTGAGACAAGAGAAGAAATCAAAGCAGAATTCGGAGGATATCCTTGGGGGGGGGGGGTAAGCCCCACATCCTCAAATACCAATAATTAAGCCCCTCCGGAGGAGGGGATTCCCGACCCGGGGAGAGAAAGGTTTTGTCTCCGCGGGTGAGGGGGAGCACATGAGTACCACTCCCACATACGAGCCCCAATAGGGCTGAGGATAAGACTTATATGGCAATAGGTGCAGCGAGGCGAACTATAACTGGGATAGGGGGTAAACCCTATCCAACAACTGAAAATGACTAACAGTTTTCCAGGTTCCTTGTCCTGAAGTAAATCGTAAGAGTAGGCTGAGTATGGTTGTGAAATAGTCGGGAGGCTCAAAGCCCAGATTGTGGGAATTCAGCCATCTTCATCATGGAGGGCCAATTTTGGTGTATATGATTCCCGGATATAGCAGCTCTAGTGGGCAGCAAATAAATCAGTAAGCCATCCGTGTGACTTGACAGCTGCATAGCACAATCCAATCATTTGTCAATTCTAATCGGTCAGGTTTCTCTTCAGCCTACAGTAGGACAAAGGACAGTGTTCAGGCCACAATCTGGGACAGTCAACAAACATCGTGTCACTAATCCTGAGTAACAAGAGGATAAAGCAGCCCAGGGTATGATTCCCAAACAACCAGAGAAAAAATGCAGCCATGATAAGTGAGCTCCAGGACCTTTCAGGGGGTGGCCATCCTTAGCTTTCTTGGATTTTGAGTAAGAGGGCTCATTGGAGGGGGATGTTTGGTGGAGCTCGGAGTAGAGGCCTGCATTGGAGAGGGAGGGTCCTTGGAGAGAACCCCAAGTTTATTATCGCCATCCGGAAATGAGGAGAATTTGAAGGATTTGTTATTCAGTTCAAATTTGAGTCCAAATGGAAACTGCCACCAATATTTAATATTTTTCTGTTGTAGCACCATCAGCAGAGGTGTAAGTGAGCGCCTACGTTGTGACATATAGGGAGAAATGTCCACGAAGAGTTGTATGCGGTGTCCCAAAAGTTGTATCTGAGAGGTAAACCTGGCTTTCTTCATGATCTCCTCCTTGACGCCATAGAAGTATGGCTTCTCCACGATATCGCGGGGGTGGCTGTCAGATCGGGGGGGGGGGCCCAGTGCCCTGTGGGCCCTGTCCAACTCCAGTCTGTGAGGTTGGATGTCTGGCAGAAGATCCTTGATGAGGGTGTGGATGGTGTCTGGAATGTTCGTGTCGCTTTCAGGGAGGCCTTTGATCCTGAAATTCTGTCATCTGGATCTATTCTCCAAATCATCGATTTTAGCTGCTGCTTCTTCTGGTTGTCTGTGCAGGTCTTGTATCCTATCTGTGTTCTGATTAGCCCTCGCCACCATGGCCTCCATTTTGGTTTCAATAGTCTCAATGCGGGCTCCAAGGTTTTGGAGATCTAGCTTAATTTCAGATGTTATCTTAGCCGCTGTGTTGGCTAGGCCTCTGTCCAGCAGTTCTGCAAATTTAGCAAACATAAGTGAGATGTCTTGTGGCTGGCGGGGAGATCAGATCCTGTCTCTGTGGCTGGGCTGTGTGCTCTGCTGTGGGAGCCAGAACAGGAG
>BLSH010132343.1:0-10605 GCA_018402905.1 Glandirana rugosa | reverse complement strand
TGGCTTCACCACAATGTCACGGGGGAGGCCATCAGATCGAGGGGGGCCCAGTGCCCTGTGGGCCCTGTCCAACTCCAGTCTGTGAGGTTGGATGTCTGGCAGAAGATCCTTGATGAGGGTGTGGATGGTGTCTGGAATGTTCGTGTCGCTTTCAGGGAGGCCTTTGATCCTGAAATTCTGTCATCTGGATCTATTCTCCAAATCATCGATTTTAGCTGCTGCTTCTTCTGGTTGTCTGTGCAGGTCTTGTATCCTATCTGTGTTCTGATTAGCCCTCGCCACCATGGCCTCCATTTTGGTTTCAATAGTCTCAATGCGGGCTCCAAGGTTTTGGAGATCTAGCTTAATTTCAGATGTTATCTTAGCCGCTGTGTTGGCTAGGCCTCTGTCCAGCAGTTCTGCAAATTTAGCAAACATAAGTGAGATGTCTTGTGGCTGGCGGGGAGATCAGATCCTGTCTCTGTGGCTGGGCTGTGTGCTCTGCTGTGGGAGCCAGAACAGGAGACATCATTAATTCCTCCATAGTCTGGTTGAGGAGGGATTCAGTGGATGAGGGGGAAGTCAGTCCCTGGTGAGGTGCAGCCCCGGGGTACCTGGCACATACCTCCTCTCTCCATGGGGACTGTGCCGGGGAGGTGCTGTGTGCCGCCTTGTGGAGCGTTCGTTCGGCCGCCATCTTGGGATCCCTGGCCTCTACTCCCCCTGCCTCGAATTGTGCCCGCAGGTTTCTCCTAGCTTGCCCTGCACACATAGGGTGGGTCCCTGGGTTATAGCCATTGTTCCTCGGACCGTTGGGGAGGAAGCCTTCGCTGCCGCACACTGGGGGCTCTGAGTTGCCAGAGTGGGACGGAGCACAGAGACTAAGCGACCATCTTGCCGGCTCCACGCATATGCACCCCAACAGTAGAGTTTTTTAAATGCCTTTATTGTATTACAAAAGGTTGAGCAAAACAGGTCTCTGTATAGTTAGATTTCACTCAAGAGAGAGTGTATTTGATTGCTGCCTTACTGAGACACTGAAACCCTGCCTGGGTAGTAGACGATGTTCCATGTATTAATTTCAATGCATAATATTCAGCTATTACTGGAGTGAACCTGCAGCCAAGCAGATCAATGACTGGACTCTGTTGATCAGACTACTTCCCCACAAATGGTCAATTATGGAGAGGATCATTGTGAATTTATATTTAAAGTAAAGCATTCAGTTTGCTTTTAAACATAAACATTAAACTCCTGGAATAAACAATACATATTATTATGTGAGCCACCATAAGCACCAGAGTTTACATAGGTTAATGAATGCAAGCAGAATCCAAAATGAAAAGAATCATTTCAAGAGAATAATACTCTGGGGTTGATTTACTAAAACTGGAGAGGGCAAAATCTGGTGCAGCTCTGTATGGTAACCAGTCAGCTTCTAACTTCAGCTTGTTCAATTGAGCTTTGAGAAAAAATCCTAGAAGCTGATTGGTTTCTATGCAGAGCTGCACCAGATTTTGCACTCTCCAGTTTTAGTAAATCAACCACTCTATGTCAAAAAGCAGAATACATGTTTAAAAAGTATCTGATACACACTGAGATCTTTCACACTAAGGCCCCTTTCACACTTGTATGACTTGTCCTGGGACTTGGGACTGCAAGGTCGCATGACAAGTCGTACCCCATGATTTCCAGAGAGTACCATTCATATCTGTGCGACTTCAAGTCACACCGACTTCAAAGTAGTCCCTGTACTATTTTGATCCAACATTTATGTGAGTTGAGGTCCATAGACCTCAAGTTTACATAGGCATTCCCTGAAATTGCATCAAAATCACGACCGCAAAATTGTGCGACTTTCAAGTCATGGCAGTGTGAAAGGGGCCGCTGCATTGGTCCGCCATCAGCACTCTTGCATTGCCATTTCACTAACGTTTAGGCTCCATTCACACTTCTGCGACTTGTCATGTAAAATTTGACATCAAAGTTGTATGACAATTCGTTCCACATGTTTTCCAATGATACCCATACATCAGCAACTTCAAAGTTTATGCACTACTTTGGTCTGACTTTCATGCAAATTGAGGGCCATAGTCTTCAATGCTAACCCTCAGAAGTCGCATGAAAGTCATACCTGAATGTTATACAATACAACTTGTGTGCAACAGT
The DNA here is from genome assembly GCA_018402905.1 of Glandirana rugosa. Taxonomy (NCBI): domain Eukaryota; kingdom Metazoa; phylum Chordata; class Amphibia; order Anura; family Ranidae; genus Glandirana; species Glandirana rugosa. Next base: position 8,457 of record BLSH010132343.1, on the reverse strand, counting down.
TATCCATCATCACTGTTCAAAGCCAAAGTCGTATCCAAGTTGCACTCTTCCAAAGCTGCACTCCAATGTTGGTACAAGTTTGGAGTCATAGAAGTGTGAATGGAGCCTTAGCAAGGAAATTATTAAGATATTTCCATAGCCTTACTTTTGCAGTCATGGGTATCTTTTTATCTAACTTATTCATAAATGTTGTACACTCACAAGTAGGGTTGGCAGGAGTCAAGATTCCAGGTTAAAACATTTATGAGGGAATATTTACATTGATGTTAGCTTATTTTATTTGAAATACTGTGGTGTAGAATTCTTAGAAATGTATGGCTTATGGGCCTACTTTTTGGCTTTGTGTTAAAATGATGTGGCAATGACATACTTTATAAACTGAGACTCTCCCCTATATTACAACAGTTTACATTAAAACTTTGTAAAATTAAAGGTACCTAATTATTATTCACAAAAGTGGTGAACTATGTATATACAGTATCTCACAAAAGTGTGTACACCCCTCACATTTTTGTCAATATTTTATTACATCTTTTCGTGTGACAACACTGAAGAAATTACACTTTTCTACAATATAAAGTAGTGAGTGTACAGCTTGTATATCAGTGTAAATTTGCTGACCCCTCAAAATAACTAAACACACAGCCATTAATGTCTAAACTACTGGCAACAAAAGTCAGTACACCCCTAAGTGAAAATGTTCAAAGTGTCAATATTTTGTGTGGCCACCATTCTTTTCCAGCACTGTCTTAATCCTCTTGGGCATGGAGTTCACCAAAGCTTCACAGTTGGCCACTGAAGTCCTCTTCCACTTCTCCATGATGACATCACGGAGATGGTGGAGTTTAGAGACCTTGCACTCCTCCACCTTCCATTTGAGGATGCCCCACAGATGCTCAGTAGGGTTTAGGTCTGGAGACATGCTTGGCCAGTCCATCACCTTTACCCTCAGCTTCTTTTTTTTAAAATCATAAACAGGTTTTATTGATTTCCAGAAAGGTTTCCAGTGTGCAAAAAATTCAGCATTATAGATTGTCTTTACAAAACTCTTTGGACATTGCAGCAACAAAATTCAGCAGTCTGATCCATTCTCCTATGGTCATACATCTCTAACCCCTTTACAATATATCATATCATCTGTTGTCATACTTCGGTTATTGATAAACATTAGACTGCAGGGCATTGCAAAAGCCTAGATAGTACTAATTATTTGGGACGCAGTCCCGGCGTGTCTAGGCAGGGCGACCACAGCCTTTCAAATCTACCCAGACTTCCTCTGTGTTGGTAAATGTATCTTTCCATAATAAAGGTATTCCCCATATGTGAGACCCAAGCTGCCACCGTGGGTGGGGAAGATGACTTCCATCCTAGCAGAATACGTTTTCTTACTTGAAATAGGGCCCTGGTTATGGCCACCCTTGTCATCTCTTCTGGGACCACCTCCTCCAGAACTCCTAGTATGCATTGTATTGGGATTCAATGGGCTATTCCTCAGGAATACCTGATTGAGTGTGTTCACTACCTCCCTCCAGTAACAATGGCGCTTTGGGCATTTCCAAAGTAGATGGATAAGGTCCCCAGTATGTTGTTTACATTTGCCAAACAGAGGGTCTGCCAGCTTGCCCATTTTATGAAATTTCTGCGGGGTGTAGTGTGCCCTAAGTATTATGTATAGCTGTGATACTTTTTGTGCCACATTTAATGAGCAGGCGGAGATGGCTGTCAGAGCCTCCTCCCACTGGTCTCCCTCGATTGGCCCCAAATAGGGGCACGCAGGGACACTGCCTTAATGGGGTGTGCTTGAAGATAGCGAGTGAGCAGCATTTGATAACATTGCAAAATAATTCCCTTAGTTTTCGTGTTAGCCTGTAGTAGATGGAAAATAGGGATAGAAGACATATCCCATTCCCTCGCACCCCCCTGTGCTCTTGCGGCATGCCTGAGCTGTATATAAGAGTATAACATATTATCAAGTAGATTAAATCTAGTTTGCAGTTCAGTGCATGACAGCAGTTTACCATTATTTTGAAATATGTGTGACAACAGTGTCCCCCCAAAGGAGCACCATCTGGGCCTCTGCTGTAGTTTATCCAGCTCAGTATAAGAGCGGTTATCCCAAATTGGGCTATACTCAGTGTACCCCAACACCCCCTGCATCTGTCTGCCCTTGTTTCATATCTTTTGGATTGGTGTGAGAGTGGGCGTCTGTTCGTTAGACCTTTGGAACCGTTGGGCCTCTAGTCTCATTGGAACAGTTTCCGCTCCAGTAGCATGAAGCATCAACCTGGCTGATGAGCCTAGCGGGTTATGGGACATGGAACCAACCAAATGCTGCCGCTGAGCCACCACATAATACAGCTACAGGTTGGGAAGTGCTAGTCCCCCTCCCTCCTTAGAATATTGAAATTGTTCAAGTTTAATCCTGGGAAAGGGGGGGGGGGCAGGTTCCACAACAGGCGTCTAAACAGGGTATTAGTATTAACCACACAAAATATTTTCAAATGGATCACAACCGGGGCATTGTGGAGGAAGTAAAGTAATTGTGGCATCAGAATCATTTTTATCAAATTTGCTTTGCCTGCTAGTGATAACTTAAGATTGTTCCAGGTGTTAATTTTGTCACAGCATCTGGACAGTAAAGGGTAGATATTCAGTGTGCAGAATTCTATAAGTTTTGGTGAGACCTGTATGCCCAGATATTTAAATGATGTTACAATTGAAATGGGGCAATCTTCAGGCAGCTCTAGATCCTGTTCCTCATCTAGTGCCATTAGGGCCGATTAAGACCAGCTAATGGTCAGGCTCAAGAAGTGCCCGAAGTCAGAGATTATAGACATGACCCCCATCAGGCAAGCCACCATGTCTCCCAAAAAGAGCATTATGTTATCAGCATAAAGCATGATCTTTTCCTGCTTTTTCCTCTTTTCAAACCCTCTGACCCATGTGCTTCCCCTCACCAATGGTTCTATGGCAATTGCAAAGAGCAGGGGAAACAACGGGCACCCCTGTCTTGTGCCCCTACCCAAAGCAAACGCACGTGACATTCTGTCAAATATCCTAATAGTCGCCTGAGGGATGCATATAGTAGTTTCACCCGCGTTATGAATCGTAGCGGTAGGTAGCGCCAACTCACACTGTCAAACGCTTTGTTGGCGTCAAGGGACAGAAGAGCCCTGTGTTCCCCATTATCTGGCTGTATTTGCATATTTATAAAGAGTCTCCTGAGGTTAGTGGCTGTAGATTTTTGTGACTTAAAGCCAGCTTGATCTGGGTGTATGATGGACGCTATAATCCCATTGACCTGTCTCACCAAGACATTTGCCATGATTTTAATGTTGCTCTGAAGCAGTGAAATAGGTCTATAAGATTCTTTTCAGGTTTAAGCAATAATCACGTTAGCTCTGGTCATGGATGTTGAGAGTCTGCCCTCTTTAAGTATCCATACGGGTCCTTGTCGAAGGTATTTAGCTTGGATATTGACCATCCGCCCACTAGACGAGCGAATGGCGCCTATGGCTGGGGATTATTGTTGCGACCTAGCAATTTTTGTAAGTAGGCGGCCAGTCTTCTCACCCTCCTTATAGAATGCCAATTTTGTGAAGAACCTTTTGTTCTCCGCAGTGGAGGATCTCAAATAGTCCAATGAGTCCTGTGCCGACATCCATGCCTCCCTCGTAGAGTCTGATGAGTTAGTCACATATTATAGCTCCAATTGCCTCACCTGGTCCCCCACCTGCTCCAATAGAGCAGACGAGTTACATTTAAAAATCTGTATTTCTGCAATAAACACACTCCTAAGGTTGGCCTTGAAGGTCTCCCAGTTCTGTATAGTGTCACTGTGTCAATCATGGGACCCAAAAATCCTGCCACCTGAGTGGCTATTCTATCATGGGATGTGAATAATTTAAGCCAGAAGGTATTGAGTTTCCAGGGGGGCTGAGCAAAGAGGTGGGGGGTTGAGCGGCCAGCCACAGCACCAGGGAGAAGTGATCAGACACTCCCCTAGGAAAATATTCCATGTTTAAGGTGTATGTGAGCATGTGTGGGGAGCCTATGCATAGGTCTATTCGGGACAAAGATCCATGTGTCTTGGAGAAGCATGAGAACTGAGTAATATCAGGATTACGAGCTGGCCATATGTCAGTCCATCCCACCTCTCCAAGCAGACATCAAAGTGTAGTACCCTTTCTTCCCCCCAGGAGTGACACTGGGGGGTGCCTATTCAGTTTTAGGTCCAGGTAGCAGTTAAAGTCCCCCATGATCAACACCGGGACATCCGGTTTGTTAACCAGATATGACAGCAGCAAGTGTAATACTTCCCTCGAGAAAGGGGGATTTATATAAAGGCTAAGATCATAGTCACAGTATATAGCTTACAGTATATGAAAACAAACCTCCCTGAGGCATCAATGAGTCAAGCTCCTGGAACACCAAATCTCTGTGTATCAAAACGCTGGGTCCACAAGAGTAGGCAGAGTAGGTGGAATGATAAGCTTTGCCTACCCACGCATACCTTAAAAACCCAAAATTGTCCCCCGTGAGATGAGTCTCCTGGAGGCCGACAATGGCCAGGTGGAATTTACATATACACGAAGAACCATTATTTTCTTCAATGGGTTATTCACTCCTCGAACATTCCAGGAGACTATAGGTGTAGAAGACATGACAAGCACAGGTAATAGTAGTGCCAGAGAGATCCCCCTTGTAGGGACTGTTCTCTGAGGGGTTGTCTATATGGTATGACAGAGTATGCATGACCAAGCAACATGAACCACTACAGTCTCATTATGTCCTGTAATAACATTGCACATCTAAGTAGTACACTGAGCAAGTCAGAGACCTTCCAAAGAGGGAAAATCTTGATCCTCAACATATCTTCTTGTGCCAACAGGGCAACTTAACACCAGCCATGTCAACCATGGCAACAAGTAACATACCAGCTGTATACACATGAGCATTTCACGTGCGGACTGTTATCACTAGAATAACAGGGGCGCAGTGTCATCCAGCATGGCTGTGTCCGGGTCTTCCTCATCAGACTGTATATGGGAGTGTGTATTGTGCTTGGCGGCAGTCTGTGAGGATTCAGCAGGACTATTCAATTTCTGGGTGTAATAAAGCATGTCCTTAGCCTTCTCTTTAGCCTTAGGGAGTTTGCTGGACTTACCCCCTTGCTTGGTTTTTTTGCCCGGGCCTCGTGGTGTCTTAGGAGACTGAGACTGCCAGGCGCCATATTGGTATTACAGGGCCGCCACCGTGTCCCTCCGTTTTCCACTGGTCAGTCCTGGGATCAGCGGGTGTCAATTGCAGCCAAATCCGGGTGACGTTAGCAGCGAGGGAAGGATCAATATCAGATTCCTCAGTGGGAGCTCCATGCAACAGGTCTGCTCACATGCCATCAGGCCACTCACCCTCACCCTCAGCTACTTTAGCAAGGCAGTGGTCGCTTTGGAAGTGTGCTTGGGGTCATTATCATGTTGGAATACTACCCTGCGACCCAGTCTCCGAAGGGAGGGCATGGTTCCCTCAATGAAATGTAGCTCCCCAGTGCCAGCAGCACTCATGCAGCCCCAGACCATCACACTCCCACCATCATGCTTCACTGTGGGCAAAACACACTTGTCTTTGTACTCACCTGGTTGCCGCCACACATGTTTGACACCATCTGAACCATATAAGTTTAACTTGGTCTCATCAGACCACAGGACATGGTCCCAGTAATCCATGTCCTTAGTCTGCTTGTTTTCAGCAAACTGTTAGCGGGCTTTCAGGTGCATCATCTTTAGAAGAGGCTTCCTTCTGGGATGACAGCCATGCAGACCAATTTGATGCAGTGTGCGGTGTATGGTCTGAGCACTGACAGGCTGACCCACCATCCCTTCAACTTCTGCAGCAATGCTGGCAGCACTCATATGTCTATTTCTCAAAGACAACCTTTGGATATAATGCTGACCATGTGCAATCAACTTCTTTGGTTGACCATGATGAGGCCTGTTCTGAGTGGAACCTGTCATGTTAAACCACTGAATGGTCTTGGCCACCATGCTGCAGCTCAGTTTCAGGGTCTTAGCAATCTTCTTATAGCCTAGGCCACCTTTATGTAGAGCAACCATTCTTTTTTTCAGATCCTCAGAGGTTTCTTTGCCATGTTGAACTTCCAGTGACCAGTATGAGAGAGTGAGAGTGATAACACCAAATTTAACACACCTGCTCCCCATTCACACCCGAGACCTTGTAACACTAACAAGTCACATGACACCGGGGAGGGAAAATGGCTAATGGGGCCTAATTTGGACATTTTCACTTAGGGATGTACTCACTATATATATATTGCAATGCATTTAGTGTAGACCATATACAGCTCAGTCAGTGTATAGTATTTAGCGTCCGTTCAGGCAGTGTAAGAATATATATGTACCTTCCTAGTGTATATACAGTATCTCACATTTTTGTAAATATTTTATTATATCTTTTCATCTGACAACACTACAGAAATGACATGTTGCTACAATGCAAAGTAGTGAGTGTAGAGCTTGTATAACAGTGTAAATTTGCTGTTCCCTCAAAATACCTCAACACACAGCCATTAACCCTACAGATCCGCGCTATTGCCGAAGTACGGCTCCAGCGCGGATCTGAAATGCCGGGACGAGGTCCATGGGACTCGATGTCCGCTCGAGACCCATGATCGCCTGACAGAGCTGCAGAACAGGGAACCTCCGATGTAAACACGGCGGTTCTCCGTTCTGTGACAGGGGACATAACAGATCTACTGATCCCTGTCACTGGGACGATGTCCATGGGACTCAATGTCCGCTCGAGACCCACGATCGCCTGACAGAGCTGCAGAACGGGGAACCGCTGATGTAAACACGGCGGTTCTCCGTTCTGTGAGAGGGGACATAACAGATCTACTGATCACTGTCACTGGGATCAGTGAGATCTGTTACGTCACAGCCAGCCCCGCCCCCCCACAGTTAAAACACACCCAGGGAACATTGTTAACCCCTTCACTGCCCCCTGCAGGTTAACCCCTTCACTGTCAATGACATTTACACAGTAATCAGTGGATATTTAAATTTCTGATCGCTGTATAAATGTCAATGGTCCCAAAAATGTGTAAAAAATGTCCAACATTTCTGCTGCAATATCACAGTCCCGATAAAAATCGCAGATCGCCGCCATTACTAGTAAAAAATAAATAAATAATAAAAATGCCATAAATCAATTCCCATAGTTTGTAGACGTGATAACTTTTGCGCAAACCAATCAATATACGCTGATTGCGATTTTTTTTTACCAAAAATATGTAGAAGAATATATATCGGCCAAAACTGTTGAATAATTTTTTTTAATTTGTACTTTAGCAAAAAGTAAAAAATATTGTTCTTTTTTGCAAAATTGTCGCTCATTTTTTGTTTATAGCGGTGATCAGAAATGGCGCAGAGGTGATCAAATACCACCAAAAGAAAGCTCTATTTGTGGGAAAAAAAGGATGCAAATTTTATTTGGGTACAACGTCGCACGACCGCGCAATTGTCATTCAAAATGCGACAGCGCTTAAAGCTAAAAATTGGTCTGGGCAGGAGGGGGGTTTAAGTGCCCAGTAAAGAAGTTTTTAATGTCTAAACTGCTGGCAACAAAAGTGAAAATGTCCAAATTGGGCCTAAAGTGTCAATATTATGTGTGGCCACCATTATTTTCCAGCACTGCCTTAACCCTCTTGGGCATGGAGTTCACCAGAGCTTCACAGGTTGCCACTGGAGTCCTCTTCCACCCTTCCATGATGACATCATGGAGCTGGTGGATGTTAGAGACCTTGGCTCCTCCACCTTCCATTTGAGGATGCCCCACAGATGCACAATAGGGTTTAGGTCTTGAGTAGAGTTGAGCGAACCTCTGGAAGTTCGGGTTCTGCTGGTCCGGCCGAACTTCGGGACAAAGTCCGAGTCCGGGTCCGGACGGAACCCGAACGATCGCACGGACACCGAACCCCATTGAAATCAATGGGGACCCGAACTTTTAAGCACAAAAATGGCTGTAACAAAGTCCTGGAAAGCCCTAGAGGGCTGCAAAAGGAAGTAAAATGGGGGTAAGGGTAGGGCAAGTGCCCTACAAAAAAATGGGGACAGGGAAATAACTTTAAATATTTTTAAAAATATAAAAACTTAAAAAAAGCAAAAATGGAGGTGAATGTGGATCATCTTCAAACTGTGTCTGAAAAGTATTAATTAACGGTAGAAGCCATATAACTGTTATAAAATCATCTTCAAACTAGGGCAAGTGTCCTACAAATAAATGGGGATAGGGCAAATAAATTAAAATCAAATAAAAAAATGGGAAGGTGGGTGGATGTGGAGTAGGAGCCTAGAGGTTGACTAGGCCATGACCGTGGCAGTGTAGGTGGAAGTGGCGGTGGTAGAGGAGTAGGAGGAGGTAGCAAACATGTTTTTTTTT
>BLSH010132337.1:138412-152705 GCA_018402905.1 Glandirana rugosa | reverse complement strand
TAATGACAACAGAAACTATCCAAATGACCCTGATCAAAAGTTTACATACCCCAGTTCTTAATACCATGTATTGCCCCCTTTAACATCAATAACAGCTCAAAGTCTTTTGTGGTATTTGTAGATGAAGCTCTTTATCTTCTCAGATGGTAAAGCTGCTCATTCCTCTTGGCAAAAAGCCTCCAGTTCCTGGAAATTCTTGGGCTGTCTTGCATGAACTGCATGTTTGAGATCTCCCCAGTGTGGCTCAATGATATTGAGGTCAGGAGACTGAGATGGCCACTCCAGAACCTTCACTTTATTCTGCTGTAGCCAATGACAGGTCGACTTGGCCTTGTGTTGTGGATCATTGTCATGTTGGAATGTCCAAGTATGTCCCATGCGCAGCTGATGATTGCAAATGTTCCGCCAGTATTTTTTGATAACATACTGCATTCAATTTGCCATCAATTTTGACCAAATTTCTTGTGCCTTTGTAGCTCACACATCCCCAAAACATCAGTGATCCACCTTCGTGTTTCACAGGCCTTGTTGACTCGTCTCCAAATGTAACGCTTATGGTTGTAGCCAAAACGCTAAATTATGGAATCATCACTCCAAATGACTTTGTGCCAGAAGGTTTTAATCTTGTCTCTGTGCTGTTTGGCGTATTGTAAGCGGGATACTTTGTGGCATTTGCGTAGGAATGGCTTTCTTCTGGCGACTCAACCATGCAGCCCATCTTTCTTCAAGCGCCTCCTTATTGTACATCTTGAAACAGCCACACCAAATGATTTCAGAGAGTCTTGTATTTCACCTGAAGTTATTTGTTGTTTTTATTTACATCCCAAACAATTTTCCTGGCAGTTGTGGCTGAAATTTTCGTTGGTCTACCTGACCGTGGTTTGGTTTCAACAGAACCCCTCATTTTTCACTTCTTGATTAGAATTTGAACGCTGCTGATTGGCATTCTCAATTCCTTGGATATCTTCTTTATATCCTTTTTCCTGTTTTGGGTAGTTACTGTTGTCATTATGATTTAAAAAGAGTAAACACAGTTGATTGATAATAAATGGCTTCAGCCAAACACTAACCATGAGTGAAAGTAATGTTTTTGTATTCTCATTCATATTCTCTGAAAAATGGCCAAGAAATCATGAATTCTGCTAGGGTATGTAAACTTATGAGCACAACTGTATATACTGTATACTGTAGACCCATATACTGTGTACCAAATGCTTTTGCAAACCGAGACATATATTTTTTCTTGCAAAATTAGTGCTGACATCATGACTGAGCTGTAGATAGCCTTCAGAGAGCAGAGGTGTGGATGGGCCCAGCATATATACATTAAAGACCACCTGCAGAAAATTACAGGAGGGGGCGGAGACAAGACCAGTCATCCTGCACAAGGAGAGAGAGAACAATGACCGGTCTTACAGGAAACTCCTGTACAGAAGGAAAGGACAGTATTTTCAAACAGGATTACTGCACAGATCTGGAAGAAATAAACAAACGACACCTCGATTCAAGTAAGAATACATATGCCACATGATGTTCAATATGCATGATGCATTCATACTTTTCTGTGCACGTTGCACATCCAAACAATACTGCTTTGTGCCTTCTGTTAGGCTCACTATATAATGCACATGTCAACATTTTACTTACAAATTAATTACAATTTAAAAGAATAATGAATGTGACCGGCTCAGTGAGCAATGACATTTGCATGCACCAGTCATCAAACCCCATACACAATGCTGTCATGGGAAAAAATATAGTGTGTGTGTGTGTTAGATTTTTTACAGAATGTCTGTGTATGCACACAAAGGTCATTTTTAACACAAAAACATTTTTATTTTAGGCACGCCATGACTTAGCCGAATTACAGGTTTGCTTCTTGTTTACCATTCTAATTGAATGATATATCATGTATATATTTGGTTATACTCCTGAAAAATATATTCTTTCTTATTCTCTTATTTATTTAAAGTGGAGTTCCAGCCTGTATTAACCACTTAAGGAAGAAGCAGATAAGTGGAGCTCCAACTTTTGGGTGAAACTACGATACGCTAATTTGTCTTTTTGGGTTTTTTTTTTCTTGTTCAATTATTTTATTGAAAGAACAAAAGTTTCAGTACAAAGGTACAAGTAAGAGTGCAAGGTACATATGTATAATAAGTTCAATGTAACAAAGCTAAAGCATGGAAAAGACCATGCCGGGATAAAAGAGGGTACAAAGTAAACATCAAAGGGAGGATAGTCCTCCATAATGCTACATAAAGGTAGCCTAAAATTCTAAGCAATATATTAACAGTCAGGGAAAAAAAAAAAGCAGGGAAGGAGCGGATACACAGGGCTCCAAACCATGCCCAAGCAATTAACAGCTGATTGGCACCCCAATGGGGGACAATGCCAAAGAGTGACACGGTGCTGGGAGACTGTAGGTCCGGAAGGGCAGTGGGGTATACTAAGGGGAATGCCTAGCTAGGAGCTCAAGCCAGAGTAGGGAGGCTGCGGGTGTAGAATAAGAAGGATAGAGACTAGAAAGAAGTGGGGAGGATGAGGGACAAACTCATAGGGGGAGTAGAAAGGCGCAAGAGAAGGGTGAGATGCTGGGGAGGGGTCGGATGAGGGGTAAGGGGAAGGGGAAGGAAAGAGGAAAGGGGAGGGTGGGCAAAGGGGCCCCCTAGGGGAGGGTAGAAGAGTGGTGTCAGACTCAAGGGTAGGGTAAAGAGAGTTAGCTGGAGATATCATGGGCGTAGGAGGGTTTCGTCAAAACCAGGGGGTAGGAAATGGGTTACCTAAGGGTTCCTGAGCTTCTAAAATTTAGGAACTTTATCTAACTGGACAGCTTCCAATTTGCCGTGAATCATTGCTATTTATTTCTTTTTTTACTCTATGGTCTATAAATGTTTAACTCCATATTAAATCAAAACTCACAGAGTTCACTGGCACTCCTGGCTACCCCCCGCCGAGTGCTCCCATAGTAACCATAGCAAGCAGCTTGCTCTGGAAGCACTCATGCTTTGACACACAGAGCACTGCTAGGCCCTGTCCCCCCCCCCACTTCCTCCTCACTGACTGTGATTGACAGCAGCAGACAATGGCTCCTGGTGCTGCCTCTCTGTCCAGTGAGGATGGAGAGAGTGGAGAGAGCTGCTGCTCTCATACAGATCGCCGGATTGAGACCAGGCTCAGGTAAGTATAAGGGGGGCTGCATGCAGAAGGGCATTTTACCTTAATGCATAAAATGTATTCTATGCATTAAGGTAAAAACCCTAGCACCTTTATAACCACTTTAAGATGACAGAACTCCATGGAGCAACAGAGGCTACGCACCACAGCCCACATTTAATGAATGGGCTGTATAATTCAGCTTGTGCCTACCACAATGTAGCTGTCAATATCCCTATTGCACTCATTCCTGGAAAAGGCTCAATAGTATTGGGTGCTGCAGCAACAACTAGCTGGAGACTGGACCATACACAGAATAGGGTAAATGTTTGCCAGCACACCATGGATGTTCAGATAAAGTCCAAACAGTTTTTTATTGAAGAAAGATCACATCATAGCAAGTGCAACATTTTGGAGCCACGCGGGACCCCTTGCCAGTGTAGTGTGATAGAGAGCGGTAGCAATATCTGCTCTTCATTATAAATTTGTCCTCAAGACAGCATAAAATAAAATTGAAATGTCTCCATTCACCCTTGTCTTCTACCTCCCCTCCAATCCACCTCTGAAAACCCTCCTAGTCTCCACCGCAGGGTTTCTCAACTAGGGTTCCGTGGAACCTAGGGTTCCTCCAGAGGTTTTTAGTAGAGTTGAGCGGACACCTGGATATTCGGGTTCGGCCGAACTTCGCGAAAAAGTTTGAGTTCGGCCCCGAACTTGACCCCAAACCTCATTGAAGTCAATGGTGACCCGAACTTTTGGGCACTAAAATGGCTCTAAAAAAGTCCTGGAAAGAGCTAGAGGGCTGCAAAAGGAAGCAAAATGGGGGCAAGAGTAGGACAAGTGCCCTGCAAGCAAATGTGGATAGGGAAATAACTTAAAATCACATAAAAAAAATGGAGGAGGAGGTGGATGTGGAGTAGAAGGTTGAGGAGGCGGTGACTGTGGCGGTGTAGGTGGAAGTGGCGGTGGAGGAGGAGGAGGTAGCCAACACTGTTTTTTGTTTGTTTGGTTTTTTTTTTCTAATTTGGGTAGCCCCCAAAATATTGAAACATATTAAAAAAAAAAAAAAAAAAAAAAAGATCACTATCTGCAGACAAACCCAGAGATAGCACGGGTTCCCTTTTTCCATATAAAATGTACCATGCTTTATTTTTCATGTTTCTCCTGTTACAAATTCCAATAAAGACCCACGGAAAAAAGGACTCCCGGTTCCTGCGCTGCATGGAGAGGAGCTCCCGCTACTGCGTATAGTGGGCCTGCCCGAGTCGGTTCCACACTCTTCCCTGGCTACTCTCTGCTCCATCACTATTCCTGAGCAATTGGGACTTCGCACCCCCTGTGTCAAGGAAAGGGCACACCGCATAGGGCAACTGACCGAAGCACGCTCCAAACCCCGGCCAGTGATTGTTAAGTACCTCAACTACACTGACAAGCAAGCGATACTCCAATGGTTCCGAAGGGAATGCAAGCTGGTCGTCGAGAGTAACTCACTTCTAATTTTTGCGGATTACTCTATCGAGGTAATGAACAAACGTAAGGCCTATGCAACGGTGTGCTCCACTCTGCATGCCAACCAGGTTAAATTCAGCCTGGCCTATCCGGCTACGCTATATATTCAAACACATTCTGGAGAGAGACTCTCTTTCAACTCTCCCTCGGAGGCGGAGCGCTATATAGCAGACACAATTCAGTCAGACATGGAACAGGAAGCTCCCGCTCCCTCTCAGAACTCGCCTCTTCCCAGGAAATCGACTCTCTTGTGCAGTAAGCCCAGAGAAACCCCCAGTTAAGCGGGTGAGATTCGGTCCCTCTGAAAGGAGGCTCTTCCACAGCTAAAAGCCAGCTCTCTCAGACTCTAGAGACGTCAGCTACTAAGCGTCCATGGCCAACCCACACCGTGCTGCGGATCCTAGGCCCCGCACTGTGTCCACAAATTGTGATTCGGAACATTGACACATAACCTCTTGTAGAACATTATTTGCAACTAATCTAGCCGGTACTCTCCGGGTCCTGATACCTTTAGTTCTGTTTTGTTTGATTGATTGCTTGGCCCGCGGTACCCTGCTGCATCTGCTGCATCAGTACCTGGCCCTCTAGGGCCCATGTCTCAAAATTCTCTGATTCATTCGGGCCCCTCCGGTCCGCTTCCCCTTGGCTCTCTATCCACAGTTGCTTTCCACCCCAATTTGTCCCCCACGGTCCTTCCTTCTATCCCTTCTCCCCCCTCCCTCCCTTCCACCCTGGTTTGTTCTCCCCCTGTGAGCCCCAACTTGCCCTGATGTCCTGGGCAATTCATTAGGCGGGGGCATTGGCGAGGTGTGCTCCGTGGGGAAGAAAGTGAAGTCACTGGAGTGTTTTGGGGGGCTTGCCCCTCTATTCGTTATTGTTTTGTTGTTATGTTCGACCAGACCCAAGTGTAATTTGATTGAGCATAAAGTGATTGTTTTATTAGAAACCTTTACCAAGCCTAGGACTCCCCGACATGTGGAAGCCATCTCTGTGACAAGCACGTCTGCGGTAGGGATACTTTTCAATGCGCAGCTGATACAGCCATGGCTCGTCCAGATGCTGGGGATCACATAAAAGTAGTGTCTTGAAATGTCAAGGGTCTACGCTCCTCCCACAAGTGCATGCAAATTCTACGGCATCTTAAATGCTTGAGGGCGGACGTAGCACTTGTACAGGAAACACACCTTGGGGTGGATGATCTGTCCCGGCTCTGCAAGCTGTGGGTGGGTAAGGCTTTCGGTTCCCCTGCAGTGGGGCGCAAAGTGGAAGTGGCAATCCTGCTCCACAAGAATCTTCCCCACTCAGTTCACTCGATTGACAGTGACTCGGCGGGTGGCAGACTAACCCTGTATCTAACGGTTGCCGACCGTGATATTGCCCTCTCAAACATATATGCCAATAATTCACCCGGGCAACCCTTTTTCCAAGACCTTACCTCATGGGTATCACACATCCCTGAACCCCTTCACATTATTGGAGGCGATTTCAACACGGTCATGCACCTAACTGAGGATCGCTCCCCAGAGCCGACAAAAAAAATTAACTCAACGGACACCACCACTCCCCTAGCCCAGACGATGGAGCTACTCCATATGACTGATATGTGGCGTAAGGCATACCCTGTAGACAGTGATTTCACCTTCTTTTCCCCTCCACATCGTTCGTTTTCCCGCATTGACTATTTTTTTTGCTCGTCGTATTAGCCACTTCCATTGAGCATATGCTGATCTCGGACCACTCCCCCATAACCATGGAAATCACAGGCCTGATAGCCCCCGTCTGTCGCAGACCTGGCGATTCCCTTCCCATTTATCTGACAACGAGGAGCTTAAGAGCTCTCTTCAAGCAGCCTGGGTCAAGTACTCCGAAACCAACCAAGCACATTTATCCTCCCCCAATTTATTTTGGGAGGCGGGGAAAGCCTATCTCAGAGGGCACATCATCTCATACGCTGCCTACTTCAAAAAGCTAACACGCACGAAGTATGTACAAGCCAGCGATGCTCTTCGCCAGGCACACCCCAAGTTATTGACCTCTCATACGCCAGTCACCACTCGAATCTGGCAGGAAGCCATACAAGCGTTTGACCACTGGTCTGCACAACAGGAGAGTATTAAGCACTCCTACTCTGCACTTATGTTTCATAAGTATGGTAACAAAGCAGGCAAGCTATTGGCTAGACTTTGCTCAAGACGCCATAACCCCACATATATCGGAGCCCTGCGAGACCCTAATGGGAATATTGTTAAGAAGCCCTCTGAGATTAGCTCCCTGCTTACCAACTTCTATTGTCCTCCCTCTATGCGGAAGACCCTATTGATTTGACAATGGCTTCTGACCTCCTGATAAACCTCCCTGTCCCATCCTCCGAGCAGCTGGAAAGGTTAAATGCTCCAATAACCGTTGAAGATATATGTGCCACAATTAAAACCCTTGCGACCGGGAAGTCCCCAGGACCGGACGGACTGTCTGCAGAGTTCTATAAACTCACACAGCTGAGTTTATCCCAGATACCTAGGTTCAAGTTTACAGCTCGATGTGGGTGGAGGACCCGTACTTGCCCTCAGGTTCCCAAGCATATATCTAACTGATTGCTAAAAAAGATAAAGATCCCCTCCTCCCCGGTTCGTATAGGTCTATTTCCCTCATTAATGTCGATGCTAAACTTTTATCCAAAATACTTGCATCCTGGCTTGCAAGCCTTCTTCCTTCCCTTCTCCACTGCGCACAGATGCTCGGCCACCCTCAACATACGGAAAGTTCTGCTCGCCCTTGAATATGCCAAATCTTACCCAGATCAAGATGTAGCCATTATTTCACTAGACGCCAAAAAGGCTTTTGATAATATAAGCTTCTCCTGGCTTTTCATGGCCATGAAAGCTTTTGGCATCCAAGGCCCCTTCCTACGGCTTATCCAAATAATGTATTCTGCCCCCACCGTGCGATTTGTCACCTCAAACTTTATCTCCCCAGTCATTCGGCTCACGAAAGGTACACGTCAGGGGTGCCCCCTTTCCCCTCTACTATTCAACATGGCCCTGGAACCTCTCTCCAGGATTCTCATCTCCCCAAAGGAAATTAGTGGTATCACGGTCATCAACTGAACTCTGCAGTCTGCACTTTTTGCAGATGATATCCTCCTCTTCTCCACGTGCCCGCCCTCGGACATCAAAACATTACAAGACTTGCTTGCGACGTACCGAGCATGTTCAGGCCTTAGGGTCAACATTGACAAGAGCGAGATTTTGCCCCTAACCCCGCGGCTTGCCAGAGCCTGGACGGATTCGTCCCCTTTCACAGTAGCAAAGCAGCACATAACCTATCTTGGTCTACGAATTGGCAAGGAACCTTCCTCTTTGTATAGTTTGAATTTTCCCCCAGTCATAAACAAGATTGTACCGGAGTTGGAAGCTTGGGGGGCCCTCCCCCTTTTGCTCTTCGGGAGATGTCACTTGTTTAAGATGATATCATTTGCTAGGCTACTTTACCCTCTTCAAACTCTTCCTCTGCTGCTCAAACACTCTGACACAAAGAGGATACAGGCAGTCCTCAACACCTTTTTATGGCAGGGCACAAAACCTAGAATTGCACTTAAAAAACTTTGCCTTCCAAAGGGCGAGGGAGGGGCGGGCCTTCCCAATATTAGATTTTATAACTTACCCTGCTTGGTGCCACAAGCTTTAGACTGGCTGTCTGTGCAATCCAGGTATTCTAATTATGTGCTGGAGGAAGCCCTGGTACGTCCGCTTAACATTCAGACTGTCCTACACTCCAAATTGAGCGCATTGCCTTGCTCTCTGAGGTCTAACCACTTAATTAAAGACACCCTTATTGCCTGGCGGGAGGTGCGTCGGCTCCTGGGCTTACCCTCCAGCATCTCCCAATACCTACCCATCTCGGAAAACCCCATGTTACCCCCACTATGGAAACTGTAATCTTTACGCACTGGTCATCTTTAGGTCTAAAAAGAGTATCCCAAGTCATCAGCCCTGTTCACGGAATCATCAAACCCTTCTTGGAAGTGTCTGCCGAATTCTCCATTCCGCTGTCTCAGGAGTTCTACTACTTTCAACTAATGAGTTACCTCAAGTCCTGCTGCTCCCCGCGCAAGGACCCTTGCAAAAAATCTTTCATTGACTCATTGCTAACAAATGGCCAATACTCGATATCGGACATATACTCGAACCTTATCATCTACCAGGCCTCCAAATACTCTCTGGTCCCTTTCCAGGCTTGGGCACCGATCCTTGACAACCAAGAGGCTCCCGCACAAATTTTGTCCGGATACCAAACAATCCGGAGGCTAATGATATCCAAGAAGTGGCAAGAGACCCAATTCAAAATAGCCCACCGTGCCTATCTCCCTTTTTACCGCAGTCAGGCAGATTCAACACAACTCATCTGTTCCTGATGCTTACATGCAAGGTCTACTCTCTACCGCAAACTATGGACTTGCCAAAAATATCTGCATTTTGGGACCAAGTAAAAAGATATATAGATAAAGTATGCTGCATGGAACTCCCCAAGCACCCAGTGCTATTTTTCTTCAGTGCCATTCCGCTACAAACCCCACTGCAGAAGCAGGTGAGAGACTCCCTCCCTCAATAGGTCCACATCTGCCTTCTGGCCGCCCGGAGAATCTTACTCCTCTGCTGGATACAAACTGACCCACCACACGTAGCCAAGGTGAAGCAATCCTTAAGAGACCTCTTTCTTGTAGAAAAACCGGATGCCATCATGCAGGACTGCAAATCCGCAAAACACATCTTTGCTAGGTGGCGAAAATTTATTGAGCACTCTTTTAACCAAACAGAGATCTCGCACCACATGCACCCCTTCCGCCTATCTAAGTGGTATCTCA
Organism: Glandirana rugosa; assembly: GCA_018402905.1. Taxonomy (NCBI): domain Eukaryota; kingdom Metazoa; phylum Chordata; class Amphibia; order Anura; family Ranidae; genus Glandirana; species Glandirana rugosa. The sequence goes on along the minus strand of BLSH010132337.1, from coordinate 143,179 downwards.
GAGCAGATCTGACCAATACACTAGGTAAACTGAAAGTTAGAGACCCGTCTGTCAGCAGTCTCCCCTCCCTGTTCCCTTGACGTTCCCAGTAACTCTTTAATCCGACCCACGGAAAGCACACCAGCAGAGTCATCAAAAAGCATAAGAGACTGCTGCATTACTTGGGGCTCAGACTGCTTGGCTGATTTACAAGGGGCTGAGGTGAAAGTCAGATGGCCATGGGGTTCAGGTGTCAACTCTGAGCTTTCAGCAAGGGACCGGGAGGGAGATAATGTGAAGGAACTGGAGGCATTGTCAGCCACCCAATCTACTATCGCCTGTACTTGTTCTGGCCTCACCATTCGTTGAGCGGCATTCGGGCCTATCATATAACGTTGAAGGTTCTGTTGGCTACTCGCACCTGAGGAAGGTGTTTCACTTGTGCGTGTGGCTGACACAGATCGACCACGTCCTCTCCTTGCAACAGGAGCTTCACCAGCAGCACCACTACCACGACCACGTCCCTTATTTGACGCTCTCCTCATTCTGGATGCAAATGTACTATTTAGCACAAATTTATATTATTTTTTAAACCGGCAATGTAGACGCAATTTTTAATTTTGTGCAAGAAATGCACAGCAAGGTGCAAATGTACTATGTAGCACTATTTTTTATTTTTGTGCAAGAAATGCACCACTGGCTGCAAATGTAGTATTTCAATTTTTTTTTTTTAAAACCAGCAATGTAGACGCACTTTTTATTTTTGTGCAAGAAATGCCCCACTGGCCGCAAATGTAGTATTTAGAATATTTTTTTTTTAAACCAGCAATGTAGACGCACTTTTTATTTTTGTGCAAGAAATGCACCTCTGGCCGCAAATGTAGTATTTAGAATATATATATATTTTTTAAACCAGTAATGTAGACGCACTTTTTATTTTTGTGCAAGAAATGCACCGCTGGCGGCAAATGTAGTATTTCGATTCTTTTTTTTAAACCAGCAATGTAGACGCACTTTTTATTTTTGTGCAAGAAATGCACCGCTGGCCGCAAATGTAGTATTTAGAATTTTTTTTTTTTTAAACCAGCTATGTAGGCGCACTTTTTTTTTGTGCAAGAAATGCACCGCTGGCCGCAAATGTAGTATTTAGAATATTTATTTTTTAAACCAGCAATATAGATGCACTTTATATTTTTGTGCAAGAAATGCACCTCTGGCCATAAATGTAGTATTTAGAATATATATATTTTTTTAAACCAGCAATGTAGACACACTTTTTAATTTTGTGCAAGAAATGCCCTGCTGGCCGCAAATGTAATATTTTGCACAAAAAAAATATATTTTTTTTAAATTTGTCCAACTGCAATGTAAAAGCAGTATTTAAATATGCCAAAATGTTGCCAACTGAACTAAAAGAACATGATTAAAGTAGTGTCCCTGACACACAAGCAGTTGCAAGTGCACTGCACTTGCAAAAATAGCTGCAAACACCCACCTAACAAACAGAAAAATTGCTTAGGTTTTATATGAGGCACTTTGCTTAGCATACAAAATGTACTCTAGCAAACAAAAATCTCCTCTAGCACCCACCCACCAATAAATTGCTGTTTTTAACAGATTTTCTAAAGCTAATCTGTCCCTCACAGCAGCAACAGCATCCTCTCCCTACACTAGTATGAGATGATTTTCTAAAGCTAATCTGTCCCTCACAGCAGCAGCAGCATCCTCTCCCTACACTAGTATGAGATGATTTTCTAAAGCTAATCTGTCCCTCACAGCAGTAGCAGCAGCATCCTCTCCCTACACTAGTATGAGATGATGTGACATGCAGCACTACGTGACTCCAGCTTATATAGAGGCTGGGTCACATGATGCACTTGCCAATCACAGCCATGCCATTAGTAGGCATGGCTGTGATGGCTTCTAAGGGAAAACGAGTGAAACGCTTGTTGATTGGCTGCCCTGCAGCTATTCAACAGGAGCGAAAAAGGTGCGAAAAAATACCCGAACCTGGACTTTTTCTCAAATGTCCGGGTTCGGGTCTAGGACACCCTAAAGTCAGGTACGAACCCGAACTTTACAGTTCGGGTTCGCTCAACTCTAGTTGTTAGGGGTTCCTTGACCAATGGTCAATTTCTACCTCTCAGATAAATTCTCAATGACATCATTGATCTTTTTAGCTATGTGTAAGGGGTAATTCTTCCCAATGACCACAAGTGTAAGGAGCATTCTTCCCGTTGACCATCACACTAATGTATCATGTGTTGTAAATTTTTAATTTTTAGCAGGGGTTCCCCGAGACCGGAGAACTATTTCAAGGGTTCCTCAGTGTTGAAAAGATTGAGAAAGGCTGTATTCATCCCTTCCAGAAGTGTTGGATGCCTTTGCCCCCTACCAAGCGCTGTTACTCTTACCTTTAGCCCATATCTCAGTGCTAAGTACTGTAGTGATGTCGGGTTCAGAAGAAGGAAGCACAGCATGTGGTGGCGGACACAAGTGTCTGACACTCCTATGACTAGGGTACAAAAAATGCTTTCACCAAACTTCCTGACCACCACTCCACTGACCATTATAGTAAATTGACCAGGCATGAATCCAACTAGAGTTTTAATGGCCATAGCAACCTTTTTAATTAAACAAATATACATAACATATTAAACATATCAACATATGAACGTACAGACAGTATTCAAGGGGCCCCAAGGTCCTTGTGCACATGCATTTTAAGTACCTGCATAAACCACTATTTTAGGCCTCCAACCACAGAAAACACCAACTCAGAGACAAACCAATATCGCAGGTACCACCAGGCAGAATAATGGGAGCGATACCCAAGACCGGTCCCTAAAAATGTACCTTTTTGCCTCTAATCATAACACACCCCTGGACCTTGTGCCCTGCTGGCCGCTATGACAGAAGTGCCCAGACCTAATGACCTGAAAAATGAATAAAACAGACCAAAGCGAAAAATGTAAAAAACCTTAACTCGAAGGGAGAGAGGGATGGTAAGTTGTCCTGTTCAGGCTCTCTTCTGACTAAATGCCTTCCAAACTCTCCCAAGCAATTAAAAAACCTTAATTCGAAGGGAGAGAGGGATGGTAAGTTGTCCTGTTCAGGCTCTCTTCCGACTAAATGACTTCCAAACCCTTCCACATTCCCAACTCCTGGAGCCTGACCTGCTCCACCCTTTCTATCAATCCGGTGATTACCACCTTACTCCTATTTACTTTTGATCCCACAAGGACTCCTCCTATGCCCAAACCCCTTTTAAGCCAGTCATGTTGGCCCTGCGTCTAGGCTTCTTTCCTTTTTTTGTACATTTTTATTGACATTTTTACAGTACAAGAATAAAGGCATGTACAGAACATAGAGCTCAATAGCCCTGATTCATAGCGCTGAACAAAAACAAGAGCAAAAGTCGAATAGGTGTAATGGAAGGGAAATGGGGGGAAGGAGAAGAGAATGGGAAAGGGGGAGGTATGTTCACCCATATACAATGAAATGGCATAACATGCCAAAGCAAAACAATATAGTGAACATTAGTACCTTCAAAAGTGGAAGCAACATTAGATGTACCAGAGTGGTGATCTCAGAGAGATAGCAACAGTAAGACCAACAGAAGAGGCTACCTATCATGGAGAAGGGAGTTAGGGTTGTTTGAGAGCTTCATGGAAGCATGGAGGCTTTAGGGTGGTAAAAAATGGAGGGATCAGACAAGTTGGATACTTTAAGGCTACCTAGGGAGTTGGGGAGGTCACATTTGAGGTACCACCGATCCGTGAAGCGAAATGGAAACATGACAACCAACAGTTCCTTTTGAGTGAACGTGATGGCTTCTTTCCTTTTTACTCTGGGCCTAACTGAAGTGTCGAATACTGAAGAGTCTAAAGGAGGTTGCAGTGCTGGAATGAAGCAAATGTAGAAGACATCTACCAGATGCCGAAGAGGTGAGTATAGTCAAGAAAGCACCGATACAGTCTATTATTATAGTGCTTCACCTTAAAAATCTGCCGTGCTTGAAAATTGTACATACATATTGAATTAGCAAATGTAATTAGCAGCTCTTTTATATAAACCAACTTGTAATTTATCTTTTCTGGTATTCTTTAATTGTAGTCTCTGCAAGTGGAAATATTCACTGGAGGGTAATAAGTCATTAAATGTGATATCGTTTTCTCAAATGCAGCTATTGAAACAGTAAAATAAAAATTCAATAAGAAAAGAGAGAGAATATTCAATTTGGTGTTAAGCATTAAATGATGCAAGTTTACTCAGTTATGCTCAAGTTTAGATTATGAACATTAAAACAGGCTTCAGTTTTAGGGAAATCGCTCCACATTAAACAGCTTGCAAAGCAAAATGTATCCATTGTGAGTTAATTAGATAGATTCTGGGATTTTAGAGAGTACACTGTATATTTCACATTTTTTGTCTCATTATTGTTGGAGGAATTGCAAGATTTTATCTCATCAAATCACTGTCTAATTTCTTTTAAGGCGAGTAAGCGAGGCCCCCCCCGTAGCGCCCACCGGCCGCCGTTAGCTTCGGCGGCGTGGGCGAGGGACCGGGGGGGACCTGTGTCACTCGCGCGCCCGCGCGGAGGCCGCCGCGCGCGCGCGAGTGATATGTGCAAGGGCGTCGGCGGCAGCATACTGCCGCTAAACGCCCTTGCACGGTGAAACAGCGGCAGTCTACGGCTAGCCGCCAGCCGTTCACCAATTTTCTTTAATCTGTCACTAAACTACTCTATTTTAGAACGTTAAGGAGGTTGTTATTACTCTGTTTTTT
>BLSH010132337.1:56776-81625 GCA_018402905.1 Glandirana rugosa | reverse complement strand
GCATCCATCTACCCCCCCCCCGCCATGCAGGGCTCACGACACTGACAGTACCCCCCCCCCCCAGGGCAGTTCAGGACTCGGGACATCAAATTCCCGCACTTATCCCATCTAGGACGCAGGCAGCGATGTCCAGTGAATGGGTAGCAGCTTGGATCCCCCTCCTCCTTCAAGAAAAGCATCCAATAAGATTGCCTGTCTTCTCCGCCAATCGGGAAATCGGTAACATACCTGCGCTTCTGGATTGGAGGAGAGGCGGTTTGGTGTTAGAAAGGCAAATGTTCATTTGCCTTTCTAAGGGCTCATGGCAGCATGCTCTGTGACACAAGGCGCTCTATGTTGAAGCCTATTGGAGCCTACGGCTCTAATGTGATGCTTCAAAGAAATCCCCCACTGCAGTAATTCATGCGGCCGGCATCCTGAAAGGGGCCGGCCGCATGAATAGGGGGTGGTCGCGGGCGGCTATGGATAGATTCATGCCATGCATGATTCTATCCATAGCATATAGGGGGTGGCGAGGACAGAGGGGGCAGCGCCCATGCTCCCTTAATGGATGGCTGCTCCTGTATAGATAGAACTATTTTTCTTTTACATAGAGTGGAGAATGGTTAGAACTTTTATTGCTTTATTGTTTCTGTGTCCCTGCTAAGGGGGATAGATTTACTCTTTGTCCTAAAGACCATTGGTACCAGGACTAAACTTTAGGGAAATCCCAAACTGAGTCGTTACTGGAAGAGAATCAGTTGAAAAAATTGTCTAATGGAGACACTTGTTCTGGTGATGACTGTCTACTAGAAGATTTCCCTCACTTTGGAGAAATTTCCTTTTTACATTTGGTTATGTCTACAGGACAGGAAGTTAAGAGAAGTCTTCCTAATAGGGAGGCACTGATACCATTGTTTTTACGAGTACACGTACCGATACTTTTATTTTAGTACTCGCCAATACCAAATATCGATGCCTACCGCAACTGTTTTGTTTACACTTCAGCTGTCAGTAAAGGTACAAAGCATGGAAAAAAGTTATATACAAATGAAATATTTTTTTTTTTATAATTGTGCGTTTTTTTCAATGTGAACCATGTAAATATAGGTGTAAAAAAACGAACAAAGCAAACAAAAAAAACGTTTTAATTATTAATAGTTTATAAAATAGAAGTGAACCAAAAAAAATCAGCAGGAATAATTAATTGGAGAAGGAGAATAAGGAGTTAATTAAGGCTGATTAGAGTAAATTAAGGGTTAATAAGGGGTTAAAACAGGGGGACATTTAATAAAAAATGAAAAACAAAATTTTTTTTACTTGACAGGTCGCTTTAAACCAAGGGTAGGCAACCTTAAAGAGGTGAAGATCTACCTGAACAACATGGAAGAAGTCAAAGATCACCAGGTACAGTGTCACCTCCTCACACCTGATTTAAACCTCAAATTGCCGTACTACTGTGTCGCAGATGTGTGTATTGCACGGCAATCATGGGTTTAAATCAGGTGACGAGGAGGCAACATATTGTGACCGCCTCCACCACTTGTCAAACACACTTGGATCGCTTTCTGCACTTGTGAATGGGTCATGCTTGGTAGATGCTACATCCACCAACCATGACAGGGTGTATAACTCCTTCTGCGGCTACGACATGTGTGCACCCCGGGCCACTACAGCTAAAGGAGGTGCAGTTGGGGCAGGGGTGATAAAAACACATCTTTTCTATGGGTTTTTACCACCCCCAAACTGCAAATGTAAATGGGCCCTTACTATTCTGAGCCCCCTATAAGGCTGCTTTTACACTGATGTTCTGTGGTTTACCTGCACCGTGGGTGCAGCGCAGTGCATCTACATCAGTGTAAAAAGCAGCCCTACACTATTATGTCCAGTGTATTGCTTCATACTGACCTGAAGATCTCTTCTTTCCTCCTGCTGGCACCACTCTGGAGACCTCTAGTAGGGATAAAAGGTGGAGTGTAGTTGGTATCACTCCACATGGGACAGGAACCAGCACTACAGAGGAGGCATTGGCTTATGCGGCTCTTGCTCCCTTCTTAGCTTTGCCACCTCATCCCTTTAAAACCGAACACATATGAATTACACAGGTTCTGTGGCTGATTAAGATGGTAATTAAACTCCCTTGGTGCCTTATCTGCATTAAATAAGTCTCAGAACCTGTGTAACTGATATGTGTTTGGGTTTAAAGGAATGAGGTGGCAACCCTATCCCTTCTACAGCTTCAACCTTACAAGTAGTCCCTCTGCATTGCACTCTGATGCTCTGGGAAGATGGCACAGCAAGCCCAGACCATGATCTACTAGTCACCTGCCCATGATCTACTGGTAGATCGCGATCTACAAGTTGCTGACCCCCGCTTTAAACTGACTTCATCTGCAGATCGAAGTTCATCCTTTTCATCTGTAGATAAAGAAACAGAAAGATACAACAAGAAACAATGTTTCTTTTTACCTTTCTGTTTCAGCGGCTGAGCAATGTTGTTGATAAACATTGCCCGGCTGCTTTTTTTACGGCTCTAATTGCCGGGACTTCATTCACACTTCAGCTGTCAACAGGGGAACCCCACTGACAACTGAATTGTTAAGGACGCGGCAGCCCTGCTCCTTAACAACCGATAATTGCTGGCTTTTTTTTTTTTTTACATTTCAGCTGTCAGTGGGGGAATCACGCTGACAGCTGAAAGAACCGAGCCTGAAAGTATCGGTTTCAGGTAACGGAGCATTTGCACAAGTACCAATACTCATGCAAATGCTTAGTATTGGCACCAATACCAGTATTGGTATCGGTGCAACCCTACTTCCCAATATTACACAGAAGCTCACAATAGAACAAAAATGTTCCAACCATTCCCTACTCTTTCTAAAACTATATAAAAAAGTTTTGGCTCTAGATATCCTTTAACTTACTCCTGACTATTACTAATTATACACTCCAGAAAGAAACTATATTCTTTGTTCTTTGCTAGATTTTATGAAAGAATAAATACAATGCTCCTTTTTTTTTTTCCTTCCTATTGGCGTCTCCTCTGTTTCCTTTGCAGTTAATAACCTCTACCAAGCTCCATACTACATGTATTGTGTGAAGGATCAATATCCTTACTAATAGCCTAAGATATATAAAACAACACAAAGTAAAATAAATAAATGTACATAGCGAAGAGAAGGTTTATTGAAAGAAAAAATGGATAACTGGGAACATCAGCATAAATAGCTTTGGTGATTTCTACGGAGTTCTTATTAAATGCGGTACTTATACAATAAGGGGGGATATATTATTTTGTTATTATGTTACAAAGCTGGCTACAATTCATAAATCATTCTCAACAATTCAGAGCAAAGTAAGAAGAGGAGAGTACTTTATCTATTCAACTATAAAACTTTTTTTTGTATGTGTTACTATTTTTTTTTTTTTCGCCCCTGCAAATTTTCGTTATTTATACGTCTTGTAGAACAGCGTTTGCCAGAGCAGGATATGAGATTCTATAAAATAAAATGGTCAGCTAGCAATTTAGGCTGATTAAATTAAAAGAATGATGCGCTCTTCCAGACTAGGAAATGATCTGGGCAAAAAACGCCAGAGTGTTTAAATCACTTTTACGAGCACAAGATGTTTGCAGCTAAAGAGAATTGAAGAGTGTTGTGTGAATAATTTGCACTATTGATCTGAAACACCTCACAGCTCTGGGCTCCTGAGAATATCGATACTGGTGATATACAGTATCCAAATAAGTAGAAAGTGTCTCTTTCTCCTAAAAAACATTCCTGAGAAACTCCAGGCCTGATTTACTAAGGCTGTAATCTCCACCATTGTACGATAAAGCAAAGAGATCTTACTTTGGTTTACTGCTAGCTAATATGATGCACACTTGGAAGACTATGGGTACATTAATTCCCTAAAGTTGATCAATAAAGTTGATTGCACATTCCTATAGTCATAATAGTCAATTTAATTGTGTATGCCTCCTTATGTCATATTAAAATCTGAACATTGGGTATATACATTATAGGGGAATTCATTTTTAGACACCCGACCATCACACTTACATTATATTGTCAAAAATATTGGAACGCCTGCCTGTACATGCACATGAACTTTCCTCCGACCATATCTACCAAGGGGATGAATTACAAGACCCTGACAAGACCTAAACAACTAGTAGAGATACACTGTATTACCAAAAGTATTGGGATGTCTGTCTTTACACACATATGTTGTTTAATGGCATCCCAGTCTTAGTCCTTAGGGTTCAATATTGAGTTGGCCCACCCTTTGCAGCTATAACAGCTTCACCTCTTCTGGGAAGGCTGACCACAAGGTTTAGGAGTGTCTATGGGAATGTTTGACCATTCTTCCAAAAGCACACTTGTGAGGTCAGGCACAGATGTGGATGAGAAAGCCTGGCTCACAGTCTCCGCTCTAATTCATCCCAAAGGTGTTCTATAAGGTTGAGATCAGGACTCTGTGCAGGCCAGTCAAGTTCCTCCACCCCAAACTCACTCATCCATTTTTTTATGGAACTTGCTTGTGCACTGGTGTGCAGTCATGTTGGAACAGGAAGGGGCTATCCCCAAACTGTTCCCACAAAGTTGGAAACATGAAATTGTCCAGAATGTCTTGGTATGCTGAAGAGTTCCCTTCACTGGAACTAAGGGACCAAGCCCAACCCCTGAAAGGCAACCCCACACCATAATCCCCCCTCCACCAAATGATTTGGACCAGCGCACAAAGCAAGGTCCATAAAGACATGGATGAGCGAGTTTGGGGTGGAGGGACATGACTGGACTGCACAGAGTCCTGACCTCAACCAGATAGAACACCTTTGGTACAATTAGAGGCTTAGGAGTGTGTCTATGGGAATGTTTGCCATTCTTCCAGAAGCACATTTGTGAGATCAGGCACTTGGATGAGAAGGCCTGGCTCACAGTTTCTGCTCTAATTCATTCCAAAGGTGTTCATCCCAAAGGTGTTATGGCCTTCTTGTCCAACATCAGTGACTGACCGTCTGGAAGAATGGTCAAACATTCCCATAGACACACTCCTAAACCTTGTGGACAGCCTTCCCAGAAGAGTTGAAGCTGTTATAGCTGCAAAGGGTGGGCCAACTCAATATTGAACCCTAAGGACTAAGACTGGGATGCCATTAAACAACATATGTGTGTAAAGACAGACATCCCAATACTTTTGGTAATACAGTGTATCTCTACTAGTTGTTTAGGTCTTGTCAGGGTCTTGTAATTCATCCCCTTGGTAGATATGGTCGGAGGAAAGTTGATGTGCATGTACAGGCAGGCGTTCCAATATTTTTGACAATATAATGTAAGTGTGATGGTCGGGTGTCTAAAAATGAATTCCCCTATAATGTATATACCCAATGTTCAGATTTTAATATGACATAAGGAGGCATACACAATTAAATTGACTATTATGACTATAGGTATGTGCAATCAACTTTATTGATCAACTTTAGGGAATTAATGTACCCATAGTCTTCCAAGTGTGCATCATATTAGCTAGCAGTAAACCAAAGTAAGGTCTCTTTGCTTTATCGCACAATGGTGGAGATTACAGCCTTAGTAAATCAGGCCTGCCTACAGACTAAGACTGGGATGGCATTAAAGTTCATGTATGTTTAAAGACAGGTGTCCCAATACTTTTGACAATGCCATGTATATGAGTTTGTTGGACTTCCTGTACTATAATTATTGGCGTAATTTAAGTGACTTTGAACACGGCTTAGTTGTTGGTGGCAGACAGGCTGGTCTGAGTATTTCAAAATCTTCTGATCTAATGGGATTTTCACACATGGCCATCTCTAGGGCTTACAGAGTATGGTCCTGAATACAGAAAATATCCAGTGATAGTGTTGGAAGTTGTGTGGAGGAAAAGGCCTTGTTTATGTCAGAGGAGAATGGGCTGACTGGTTTGAGATGATAGAAAGGCAACAGTAACTCAAATAACCACTCGTTACAACCAAGGTATGCAGAATACCATCTATGAATGCACAACACATCGCACCTTGAAGCAGATGGGCTGCATGAGCAGAAGACCACACCGGGTGCCACTCCTGTCAACTAAGAACAGGAAACTGAGGCTACAATTCACACAGGCTCACCAACATTGGACAATAGAAGATTGGAAAAATGTTGCTTGGTCCGATGAGTCTCGATTTCAGCTGCAACATTCAGATGGTGGGGTCAGAATTTGGCGTAAACAACATGAAAGCATGGATCCATCCTGCCTTGTATCACCGGTTCAGGCTGGTGGTGGTGTAATGGTGTGGGGGATATTTTCTTGGCACACTTTGTCTCCCTTAGTACCAATTGAGCATCGTTTAAACACCACGGCCTACCTGAGTATTGTTGCTGACCATGTCCATCCCTTTATGACTGCAGTGTCCCCATCTTCTGATGGCTCCTTCCAGCAGGATAATGCACCATGTCACAAAGATCCAATCATCTCACCACTGGACAATGAGGTCACTGCACTCCAATGGCCTCCACAGTCACCAGAACTCAATCCAACCAGTGCGATGTGGTGGATCAGGAGATTGGCATCATGGATGTGCAGCCAACAAATCTGCAGCAACTACATGATGTTATCATGTCACTATGGACCAAAATCTCTGAGGAGTGTTTCCATCACCTTGTTAAATCTATGTCATGAAGAATGAAGGCAGTTCTGAAGGCAAAAGGGAGTCCAACCCGATACTAGCAAGGTGTACCTAATAATAAAGGGTGTGTATACTGTACATATATTACACTTTTTTTTTTACAAAAAACATCGGCCCTTCCCTAGCCACTTGCCGACCGCCGATCGGCATCTGACGGCGGCAAAGTGGCTCTGTAAGGCAAAATGCCGTCATACGACGGCGGCCGCCAGATCGCGCACAGTGAGCGCGCCCGCGCGCTCACTGTGTCCGGGGAGGGCCAGGGCGCGGGTGCAGCGGCTTCGATTGCCGCCGGCCACCCGCGATGCCCCCCCCGGAGTGAAGGAGTGGAGGTCCGTGTAAGTAAACACGGACCTCTGCTCTGTGTGAGGGGGAAGGGCTGTGATCACAGCCTTCCTGTACGTGAAGGCTGTGACCACTTCCCTTCCCCAGCTAGGCAAGCCCCCATACAGTTAGAACACGCCCAGGGAACATAGTTAACCCTTAGAGCGCCCCCTGCAGGTTAACCCCTTCACTGCCAATGGCATTTACACAGTAATCAGTGCATTTTTATAGCACTGATCGCTGTATAAATGCCAATGGTCCCAAAAAAGTGTCAAAATGTTCCGACATGTCCGCTGAAATATCGCAGTACCGCTAAAAATCGCAGATCGCCGCCATTACTAGTAAAAAATAAAAAATAAATAAAAACCCCAAAAATGAATTCTCATCATCCGTAAACGCGACCACTTTTGCGCAAACCAATCAATAAATGCCGATTGAGATTTTTTTTATCGCAAATATGAGGAAGAATATAAATCGGCCAAAAATGGTGAAAAAAAATGTTTTTTTATATTTTTTTTTTGGATTTGTATTTTAGCAAAAAGTAAGAAATTTGTTTTTTTTTTTGCAAAATTGTCGCTCTTCTTTTGTTTATAGCGGCGATCAGAAATGACGCAGAGGGGATCAAATATCACCAAAAGAAAGCTCTGTTTGTGGGAAAAAAAGGACGCAAATTTTGTTTGGGTACAACGTCGCACGACCGCGCAATTGTCAGTTAAAGCGACGCAGCGCCGAATCGCAAAAAGGGCTCCGGTCCCAAAGCTGGAAATCCTTCCGGTCCTTAAGTGGCTAGGCAAGAAAGCTAACCTAATCTGGAAACCCCGTGCATACACAACTACTTGTATAGAAGTGGTGTAACCGCGCTAAGCCTGAAGGTGAAGGTTATGACAGAGGGGAAGCAGCCATGCAACGACCAAACTAAATCGTAACAGGGCAGGTAAGTACAAAAAATGGCGCTAAACCCAATATTCAAAGAGACAGGACCCAACCCGTCATCTATGGTGCTACAGTGATGGTTCTTGGAGGTATACCCACCCCCAGAGCAGCATGAATCAACACAATTGAAATAAAATACAAATAAAGGTGAAAATACAAACAAGTCCTTAATAAATCAATAATAATGGAGGTTGAAGTGAACCAAATTAATATTTGGGACGATCACAAATGTAAATGTCCTCAATATGGAAAACCAGGGGAAAAAAAGGGAAAACAAGTCCCGAGTGCCTGTGTTGTACTACTTGTGCTGGTGGCCTTCCATGGTGTTTATCACTATTATTATTATAATTATTATTATTATTATACAGGATTTATATAGCGCCAACAATTTACGCAGCGCTTTACAACTTGAGGGTAGACAGTACAAATACAATACACTTAAATACAGTAGGGATTAGATGGCCCTGCTCGTTGGAGCTTACAATCTGTCCAAATGTCCTCCTTAGTTGGCCACACTGACACGTTAACTCCCTATAGTCATAAACAATAAAGAAATCTAGAAAAAAAAAAAACCTTTGGCTATAGATTTACTTAATACGGTAGTTGTTTTGCAAGATTGCTGACTATATTGTCAGATATACAGATGGCCATAAGAGGTATGGAAACTGTGAAACTGTAAATTAAAGAGAGTAATGTAAATATGGAACAGCAAGCGAATGAAAAAAAAAATCACATCATTTATTTTTCAGGTAAATGTTAATACCTTCAAATGTCTATTATATAAAATACACCTTGGTTTATCGCGAATAGAAATGTAGAATCAATAAAACTTGATTCCGGCCTAAATAAATTCTATATAACGCGGGTTATTCTGGGTCACCATCCAGACAGCATACAAACCATAAATGTAAATTCTCCAAAATGTCAAAGAAAGTAATTGCGTTCAACTTGGCAAAGTTAAGAAATGATGACGAGCTACAGTGCGAGAGTTCACCATGTCACATTTACTACTGAAAAATAACAGATGGCAGTATTAGTTGTGGTTTTGAACTAGGAGTCAGAAGGTCAGCAAAATTAAATTGGAAAGAAAGAGAAATAATTGAAAGAGAAAAAAAAAATAGCTTAGTAACTTTTAATATGAAATGGTTATCTTGGTAATTTTAACATGTTTTGACATTTTGTTCCCCTTCGAAAACTGCTGTTACTCCTAATTCCGAACATTTTGTGATTAAAAATAAAATAAAACTTTGTCTCTGAAAGACTGAAACTAAAAAAAAAAGAAAGAGAGAAAAGTAACTAATAAAAAAAAAGATGCTGTGACAGTACAAGTAGCATTTACACCCAAACGAAGTACTTAAATCATTTGTTTTGATCAAATCAAATTCAGAATAAAGGTTCTCCCTGTAAAAAGATAGTTGGATCTCCTGCTGCTTTTGCTGCTAAAACACTTTAATCAAAACATTTTCCACTTGAATCCTGCTGAGAAACCACACTTTTGGGATTGTCAAGCTTCTGGTTTCCCTGCTGAGCTCAGTGGTTCCTTTTGTTGACCTCCAAATCACTACCATGTCTAGTAGTGGCATGGGGTGCGAGAGAAGAACCTCTGAGCACAACGGGGGGCCAAGTGTTGGTTTCTCGGCAGACCTCAAAGAACGATTTAATTTTGTGCTCATACGTTTTCATACACCTGGTGAAATTTATACAATGAATAATCAGATCTTTTATATTTACTGTGATTCCGTTTAACCCCTTGTCTACAAGGGCAATTTTCAAATGTTTCACACACATGATAAAATCAGCATTTTTTGCTAGAAAATACTTAAAACCATTATATATTTTATGAAACAGAATAAATTGGTGGCAGTTACATTTTGTTATCTTGCACCATATTTTTGCACCTAATTTTCAAATGCATATTTTCAGGAAATAATACATTACCCACTTCGGCCCTGGAAGGATTTCCCCCTTTAGGACCAGAGCACTTTTTGCGATTCGGCACTGCGTCGCTTTAACTGACAATTGCGCGGTCGTGTGACGTTGTACCCAAACAAAATTGAAGCTCTTTTTTTCCCACAAATAGTGCTTTCTTTTGGTGGTATTTGATCACCTCTGTGTGATTTATGATCACCGCTATAAACAAAAAAAGTGTGACAATTTTGCAAAAAAAACAATATTTTTTAATTTTCGCTAAAATACATATCCAAAAAAAAATATAAAAAAAAATGTATTCATCAGGTTTGGCCGATATATATTCTTCCTCATATTTTTGGTAAAAGAAATTGCAATCGGCGTATAATGATTGGTTTGCGCAAAAGTTGCCGCTTTTACGAACGATGAGAATTAATTTATGGGGTTTTTATTTTTTTTTAATCTTTTACTAGTAAGGGCGGCGATCTGCGATTTTTAGCGGTACTGCGACATTCCAGCAGACATGTTGGACAATTTTGACACTTTTTTGGGACCATTGCCATTTATACAGCGGTCAGTGTTAAGAAAATGCACTGATTACTGTATAAATGTCACTGTCAGGGAAGGGGCTAACACTAGGGGGCGCTCTAGGGGTTCACTGTGTTCCCTGGGAGGTGTTACTAACTGTGTGGGGCTGGGCTGAGTGGGGGAGGAGAGTGATCGCGGCTTCCATACACAGGAAACTTACGATCACATTGCTTCCCCCCCTGTCAGAACGGAGATCCGTTGTTTACATACTCGAACCTCCTTTCTGTCACTGCGGGGGAGCAATCGTGGGTACCTGGCGGACATCGAGTCCGCCCTACCCACTCCCTTGCTCCCCCGTAACACAGTGAGCACGTGAGCGCGCCTCCGGCAGTGTGCCACGCTCACGATCTGCAATCTCGCAGACGCAGTCAGGTGACGGCAGTTCGCGATATCGAGCCAAGTTGTCCCCGTCGAGCCACGGCGGGCAGTTGGCAACTGGTTAAATTAATTTTAGTGCCCTCAAACACAATATTATACCCAATTTTTCTGTAAAATATAAAATATGGGGTTGCGTCAAGTAAATAGTTACCAAACATATAAAGCCTTAAAAATGCATGGGCCTGTGAGATTGCAAAAGAACTATGGTACCCAAAATTCTCTATAAGCAACGCTTTTAAAGCGTTTACAGATTCTCGCGCTGACAATCATGGTAATACCTCAGATGTGCAGTGAAATTTATGTTCATATTCATATACATCACTTATTGTTTGTCTTGATTTGTCACTTTTTTGGGTTGGCACTGTACACTTTCACATTTAATTAGTAGGGTGTAGGTCCTCCGGACTGCCTTGAAAGTCTTGGGAGGGGGTTAGATATGGCCTTCTGGCTTAGTTCGCCCTCTCTCATGGGGTCTTCCTTCAGGGGGAGCCCCACCTAGTACTTGGGGTTCATTCCAATCATTTTAATCAAGTTTTACCAGTGCTTTATAACAATTAACATGTTTTTTATATGAACACCACAAGGGACTGGTCCATTGAGCGCTGCCTTTAGTTGTTTAGTACTTGGGGTCTGCCTGGTTTCGGCTAGTTAGACCAGTGAAGTACCTCAGTCCCCGTCAGGAGTCTTGCTCCCCCCCGGGGGAACAGGGTAAGGGTCCTTTCTCTTAGGAGGAGGACTATGTGTACACCCTGTGCACATTTTGTGTTCTCACTTTTGTGTGTGCACTTTTCTATGCAGAAGGTGGAGTCTGAGTGTGTGCCCACACCATGGGCAACAAAAAAAAACACATCACTTATGCTAAGCATTTGCATGGGGTGAGGGGGATGCTTTTAAATTTCTTAGATTATTTTTTAAATCGAAAGTATTCTAATCTAATCTAATCAATTAAACCCCTAATATCTCCTCTGCCCTCCACTGCAACTAATCAAGCACATATTATGACAGCTGTGAACCTGGAAGTGATCAAATACAATGGGTATTCACTTGATCAACTCTTGCTCCAAATTGTACCATGATCTTAGGCTCCCTAAAGGAGAGCCCAGGAACCACTGTGGGTGCTGCCTGTGGGGGAAAAGGGGGAGGTTTTGGGGGGTTTGCATATCTTGAGAGTCCCGTAAAAGTGAAAAAGATGGATTTAGTGCCTCTTGGATCATTTTTATCTGAAAGTCCTTTGCTGGGTCTAAAAATCCATACAGAGCTAACAGCTGTAACACCAGCCTTAAGCTGGTAAATGTACCATGGTCGACAAGGGGATTAAACTATTAGACATTACAGAATATACCAACCATTAAACAAACCATAGCAATAAAGGAAAATATGAAAATGGTCTTGTTCAAAAGTTTTCATACCCTTATATGATGTATTGCCCCCTTTAGCATCAATGATGGTCTACAGTCTTTTGTGATAGCTGTGGATGATGCCCATTATTTTCTCATCTGGTTAAGATTCCCTTTCTTCTTGGCAAAGGGCCTCCAGATTTTTGAAAATTATTTGGGTGTCTTTGGGCTTAATGATGTTAGGGTCAACCTTCTTTTTTATCTGCTGCAGCTAAGGAAGGCTTGATTTATCCTAATGTGTCAATTAGGATTAATGTGGTTGAGCAATATGGGTCATACCATTTATATAATATGTAAAGGCAATGGAGACTTTTTTGATGTTATACACTGTTTTTAACATTTACATTATATATTATTATTTAATAAAGCTGTATTTTTAACTTAACTTTAGTTGCCCTTAAAGTCACATTAGAGGTTTTTTTTTTTTTTTATCATTTTTTCTCTTCATGTCTTGTTGACTTCTTGCCAAAGATATCATTTATAGTTCTGACTAGTTTAATAACTGACAAATAATTGATAGTTCTGTCGAGTCAAAGCGGGACACCAGAATATGCTAACAAAAGATCTTTTAACCACTTCAGCCCCGGAAGGATTTACCCCCTTCCTGACCAGAGCACTTTTTGCGTTTCTGCACTGCATCGCTTTAACTGACAATTGCGCAGTCTTGTGACTTTGTACCTAAACGAAATTTGCGTCCTTTTTTTCCCACAAATAGAGCTTTCTTTTGGTGGTATTTGATCACCGCTGCGTTATTTCTGATCACCGATATAAACAAAGAAAGAGTGACAATTTTGCAAAAAAAAAGAATATTTCTTACTTTTTGCTAAAATTCAAATCCAAAAAAAAAATAAAAAAACATTTTTTTTCATTCTTCCTCATATTTTTGGTAAAAAAAATCGCAATCGGCGGTTATTGATTGGTTTGCGGTGTGAAACCGGTTAAATGATAAAAAAAACACAATATCAGTGTATTGTTTTTAAAATCACATTTTATTTAAAGATTTTTTTTTCAATCACGGACTGTGGGACATTTTGCATTTCATTTGAAAATCAAGGTCCCAGAGTCTGGAGGAAAAGTGGAGAGGAACAGAATCCAAGCAGGACTTGGCACCGCCCACACTGCCAAAAGTACCAATACATGGTCACATGATCATAGTATCACTGTGTTTGATTGGCCAGCAAACTCGCCTGACCTAAACTTCACAGAGAATCTGTGGAATATTCTCAAGAGGAAGATTAGAGACACCAGATCCAACAATGCAGATGAGCTGAAGGCTGCTATCAAAGCAACCTGGGCTTCCATAACACCTCAGCAGTGCCACAGGCTGATCGCCTCCATGCGGTTTAACAGGACAGATTTCACTTAGAACAGGCCTCGCCATGGTCGACCAAAGAAGTTGAGTGCACATGCTCAGTGTCATATCCAGAGGTTGTCTATGGGAAATAGACGTATGAGTGCTGCCAGCATTGCTGCAGAGGTTGAAGGGGGAGGGGGGGTCAACCTGTCATGCTCAGACCATATTCTGCACACTGCATCAAATTGGTCTGCATGGCTGTCATCCCAGAAGGAAGCCTCTTCTGAAGATGATGCACAAAAAAGCCTGCAAACAGTTTACTGAAGTTTGCTGAAGACAAGCAGACTAAGGACATAGATTACTGGAACCAATATAATGAGACCAAGATAAACTTATTTGGTTCAGATGGTGTCAAGCGTGTGTGGCAGTAACCAGGTGAGGAGTACAAAGACAAGTGTGTCCTGCCTACAGTCAAGCATGGTGGTGGGCGTGTCATGGTCTGGGGCACTAGGGAGCTACAGTTCATTGAGGGAACTATGAATGTCAACATGTACTGTGACATTCTGAAGCAGAGCATGATCCCCTCCCTTCAGAGATTGGGGTGCAGGGCAGTATTCCAACATGATAACGACCCCAAACACACCTCCAAGATGACCACTGCCTTACTACAGAAGCTGAGGGTAAAGGTGATGGACTGGCCAAGAATGTCTCCAGACCTAAACCCTATTGAGCATCTGTGGGGCATCCTCAAATGTAAGGTGGAGGAGCACAAGGTCTCTAATATCCACCAGCTCCGTGATGTCGTCATGGAGGAATGGAAGAGGACCCCAGTGGCAACCTGTAAAGCTCCGGTGAACTCCATGTCCAAGAAGGTTAAGGCAGTGCTGGAAAATAATGGCAGCCACACAAAATATTGACACTTTGTTCCCAATTTGGATATTTTCACTTAGGGTGTACTCACTTTTGTTGCCAGCGGTTTAGACATTAATGGCTGTGTGTTGAGTTATTTTGAGGGGACAGCAAATTGACACTGTTATACAAGCTGTACACTCACTACTTAACATTGTAGCAAAGTGTCATTTCTTCAGTGTTGTCACATGAAAAAATGTAATAAAATATTTACAAAAATGTGTACTTACTTTTGTGAGATAATGTATATATACATACATACATACAGGGTGACCGACAGGGGTTGGACAGTTTGGAAATTGTCCATCACTCGGGCCAACAGCTGTTCATCAATCATGAGCACTTCTTGTTGGATGGCATCCTTCAATGCATTCAAACAACAGAGTTCGGAGGAAGAAATGACATGACAACTCAGGAGACCATTTCTTATGTTTATTTGTCATCTTCGCAGTTCTGGTAGTAAGAAGTTGTTCAGCATGTGAATGTAACCTTCTAAGTTAACAGTCACTGTTAGGCCCTCAAAAAAATATGGACCAATAATGCCAAAAGGGGCAACCGCACACCACACTGTAACACAAGCAGACTGTAGAGGTCTTTCTTCAGTGTTCCCATGATTTTCAGAAGCCCAGTAATGAAGGTACCTGAAGAGCCGTGTGCACACTCACAAACCCCATTGTTTGAATGCATTGAAGGATGCCATCCAACAAGAAGTGCTCACTATTGATCAACAGCTGTTGGCCCGAGTGATGGACAATTTCAAGCAAAGGATTAAAAGCTGCATTCAAGAGGATGGTTGTTTTCATAACCGAATATGTAACTTAATTAGCATGTTTTGACCTCTGTTTTTGTAAAAATAAATTCATTTCAAGTTGAGAATCGACAAAGTACTATATATATATATATATATATATATATATATATATATATATATAGGTAGCAACATGACAATAATGCTATAACTATTTTGCATACCTATTTTTTTTTTTTTTTTTGTAATAAAAATATACAGAGTATATGTAGGAATGTAAAATATTTATACTGTATGCCCTTAAAAATATTAAGGTATGCAAAATATTTATATAGTTATTGTCACATTGCTACATATTAATTTATATCTAAAGCCAAAAAAGATTTGTTTTATTTAGTACACCATTTTGGCAAATACACTGATATTTAATACTTTGCACAAGTTTGCTGCAATATATGGTGGGATTTACTAAAACTGGAGTACCCAGAATCTGGTGTAGCTGTGCATGGTAGCCAATCAGCTTCTAACGCCAGCTGGTTCAATGAAGCTTTGACAAAAAAACCTGGAAGCTGATTGGTTTCTGTGCAGAGCTGCACCAGATTTTGCACTCTCCAGTATTAGTAAATTTGCCCCATAGTCTAGCTGGATAGATGTGATGTGCCCTTCTATTTCTTTTGTTGAGGATGTTGTACTTATTGTTACTTTTGGGATATTTATTAGCTTGTTACGTACCATAGAGGTGTATGGGTGATATATGTAAAAAAAAGCGGAGTTCCACCCAACTATACAAGTTGGTCTTAAACTAAAGACCACCCCCTCCCCTCGTTCTTGGATACATATTTTTTTTCTTACCTCTTTTGAAGTACAAAGGTGTACTTCCATCCCAACCTCGCCGCAACGAGGTATGTAATATCTTTTTCTGGCTCGAGCTATCCTCCTTCCCCCCAGCTGCCTTCTGGGAACTGTGTGTGTCCCAGAAGGCGAAGGGGCCATTCAGAAAGTGCCATGTGCACGATGCATGCACAGTAGGATACCAGCTGTGATGCCTGAAGGCTCCACTGCTGGTTTCCCTTAGTTGCAATGATGGCATCTGCATCCAGGGCCAGATTAACATAGGGCTATTGGAACTGTATCTCCAGGCCCCCACCTCAAGATAGGCTCATACCAGTGAGTCATTAATGCTGTTTATGTAATGTGAATTGCGGCCGGCAGGTGCTATTGTTATGCAAATCGCGGGTGGCCAGCCGGCCGGCACTATTAGGTAAATCACGGGCGGTAGGCAGGCGCTATTGTTATGTAACTCACGGGCGGCAGCCGAGTTCCACACAGTGTAGTGTAGCACAACTTAGAGGCTGACTCTTGTTCCTTCATCACAGTTTTCATAAAACGCCCTTCCTCCTAACTCCCACCCCTACAGTGACAGTCTCACTTGCTGGGCTACTGACTTGCTGACTACTGCAGGCTGCCTGCTGTAATATCAGTCCCTGCATTGTGCTGCTAAATTGTAGACAGAGGAGAACTATGTGCCCAAAGACATTTTGTTAATGGCGTCTACTGATAGGAAGCTCCATGACAAAGGTGTGCTGACAGCAGTTGTGACATCAGTTTAGGCAGCTTGCAGCACAGAGTCACTGGCTCTCCAGAAATGAAACCACTACACACACCCACTGAACCCTTTCCCGCACTTTAGCCACAGTGAAGGTAGTGATATCACAGCAGGTGGGACAACAGCAAGCTCTACCACTGGTTCAGGCTGACCAGAAGCACTAATTACTACTTGATGGCATTCTCTGTGAAAAATGGGATCAGCAGCCCTAGATCTGGAGGAGGAGCTCCTTGAGTCAGGAGTCTGCTGAGCAAAATATACCTCTGGAGGAAGTTAGTGGTAATATTGTAAAATATACCTCTGGAAGAAGCTAGTGGTAACATTGTAAAATATACTTCTTAAGGAAGCTAGTGGTAACATTGACAAGGTCCCATAATCACAACACCTCCCTTCAACCCCATTTTCATTACAGTCCACCCCCTCTCCTAGTCAGAGTGACTCCCTGACATCATAACCCCCCCATACCAACTCACCTTCTCTACATGGTTACAGCATCTCCTACCCACCTCTCGCTGGTCACTGTGCCTCTCTACCAACAACTTTACTTTACAGATCACAGCACCTCTGAATGCAAACCTCTCCTCCTCCATTATGCTACCTCCAGTCTACCCATCTTTTACCTCTTCCAGAACTTCCTTCCTATCCATCTCCCCCCACCCTGTTTCATTACACTGCCTTTGTGCCATGCATCTCTCACCCTCCAGGTCACAGCACTTACCTTTCCACCTCATACACCCCACCTCCCCCCCCCAACACCCACTTGCCAACCCTTCCCCTTTCCCTATGGTCTGTGTGTGTGTGTGGGGGGGGTGCAGCTTCATATCTTTGCCTTGGGCACTGGATGGCCTTGTCCCAGCACTGGTAGCAGGCGGCATTGATATGTAAATCACGGGGCATATTAATAGCTGTATCATCACCACTGCTGAATGCTGCCAACATTGGGGATGTAAACATGCCCTGCCTGCCACTGTCACTGAGCCTGCCATCAGTCTGTACTGCAAAGGTGAGCAGATGATGGAAGGGGGATATCCAGAGGTAACAGAGAAAGGATTACAATTTGGAGTGTTAGCTCTCTATTGTCAGTGTACATAAAATCATAAGTAATGGCAGTGTTTCGTTTTTAAAATCATGATTGTGCTGAGGTTTGTATATGTCCCTGAGACTCTGGCTTTCAGGATGGCAATTTCAGTATATTTTATGAGTACAAGAAGTACTTTGTTTTGTTTAACTATGCCCCTTTAAGCCCCTCCCACTCTTACCCCATTGTGGACCCACCCACAATTTGGGATGGCACGCTACAAGAGCCACATTACTACTTTACTTAAGCTACCCAGAGGCACCCTCTCTCTCCCCCGTCCCTTACCCTCCTCTCTTTTAACCCCCCTCTCTCATCCACCCTTACCCCATCTCTATTTCATTTAATTTTTTTTAATGATTTATTTATTTTAACAAAAATTGTTTGTGTTTTCATTTTATTTATTCCCAAAAAGGGCCACTAAAATCCTCAGTACCAGGCCCACAATGCTCTTAATCTGGCCCTGCCTGCACCCGAAGCCGATGGATGGATCGTCTTCAGGAGGCCGACATCGCGGGGTCCCTGGACAGGTAAGTGTCCTTATTAAAAGTCAGCAGCTACAGTATTTGTAGCTGCTGACTATTAAAAAGAAAGTTTTGAGGCTGTAACTCTGTTTTAATAATGACAATGTGTGGGCTAAGTGCTTTATATTGTTTTTTATTTATATACAGTATATATAGTATATACAGTATATATATATATTTTTCCTCCTCTATTTCTAATTTCCTTGATATGTTGTTTTGTACTTGAAAATAAAAAATCTTAAAAAAAATACACTGATATTGTGTTTTTTATCATTTAAAAGATGCAGATTTTTTTAACCACTTCAGCCCCCGGAAGGATTTCCAGATTTAGGACCGGAGCACTTTTTTCAATTTGGCACTGTGCTGCTTTAACTGTTAATTGCGCAGTCAGGCAATGCAGTACCCAAACAAAATTTGTGTCCTTTTTTTCCCACAAATAGAGCTTTCTTTTGATGGTATTTGTTCACCGCTGCGCTTTTTATTTTTTGCGATATAAACAAAAAAAGAATGAAAATTTTGAAAGAAAATGATATTTTCAACTTTATGTTATTACAAAAATACAATAAACTAAATTTTAGTCATACGTTTTTGCCAAAATGCATTCAGCCACATGTCTCGGGTAAAAAAAAAGTAAATTAGCGTATATCTATTGGTTTGCGCAAAAGTTATAGCGTCTATAAACTAGGGTACACTTTCTGGAATTTCCGCAGCTTTTATTTTATGATTGCCTAATTCATTTCCTGAGGTGCTAAAATGGAGGGGCAGTACAACCCCCCCCCCCCCCCCCAAATGAACCAATTTTGGAAAGTAGACACTCAGCAAGGAATTTTCTGAGAGCACAGTGAATATTTTATTTTTTTGTCATAAGTGATTGAAAGATGACCAAAAAAAAAAGAAAAATTACACAAAGTTGTTACTGAAATGATATATTGCTCACATATGCCATGGGTATATGTGAAATTACACCCCAAAATACATTCTGCTGCTTCTCCTGAGTATGGGGTTACCCCATGTGTGAGTCTTTTTGGGAGTCTATCCGTGTACGGGACCCCGAAAACCAATCACCGTCTTCAGGATTTCTAAGGGCAAACATTTATGCCTTCACCCCACACTACCTATCTCAGTTTTGGAGGCCATGAAATGCCCAGATAGCAAAAAAAAAAACAACTGACCCCATTTTGGAAAGTAGACACCCCAAGAAATTTGCTGAGAGGCATGTTGAGCCCATGGAATATTTTTTTTGTCCTAAGTGATTGAAAAATGTCAAAAAAAAAAAATACACAAAGTTGTCACTGAAATGATATATTGCTCACACATGCCATGGGTATATGTGGAATTGCACAATAAAATACATTCTGCTGCTTCTCCTGAGTACGGGGATACCCCATGTGTGAGACTTTTTGGGAGCCTATCCGCGTATGGGACCCCAAAAACCAATCACCGCCTTCAGGATTTCTAAGGGCAAAAATGTATGCCTTCATCCCATACTACCTATCTCATTTTTGAAGGCCATGAAATGCCCAGATAGCACAACCCCCCCCCCCCCCCAGATGACCCCATTTTGGAAAGTAGACACCCCTAGCTATTTGCTGACAAGCATGTTGAGTCCATGGAATATTTTATATTTTGCCACAAGTTTCGGGGAAATGACAATTTATTTATTTATTTTTCACAAAGTTGTCACTAAATGATATGTTGCTTGAACATGCCATGGGTATATGTGGAATTACACCCAAAAATACATTCTGCTGCTTCTTCTGAATATGGGAATACCACATATGTGAGACTTTCTGGCAGTCTAGCCGCGTACGGGACCCCAAAAACCAATCACCGCCTCCAGGCTTTCTAAGTGCGTAAAAAGGTGACCCTGAATAAATCAGCGCTGCAGCTGGCATACCTGAAAATCAAATAAAGATTAATAAAAACAGTAACATATAAAAAAATAATATTCCTGCTAAGAATAAAAAATAATTAAACCTTACATAAAAACATTTCATACCTGCAAAAAAAAACCACTATAGTAAACCGCAACAAAACATTACAGATATGCATAAACAACAATAGAGCAATAGAAAGAGAATAGAGAGGAAATAGAGATAGTAAAACAAGAAACATACAACTGTTTTGGGCTTTTATTATTTTATATTTTTTTTTTTGGTTTTTATAACTTTTTTTTTCTGGTACGCTTTTTTTTATAACGATGAACAGTAAAGGCTAGGGTCTCCAAAAATGCGGTGACATCTTTGGAGACCCTGTGAACGTGTGCCCTATTCCTGTGTAGTGCTGTTCCCTACGCTAATACTCAACTAGTGTACGGTAGCACTCAAAACATTCACCGATGCAGAGACCAGGCTGGCCAAAACAGGTGGAGCAATAATATCGGGTGTCAAGCCTGTATCCGCGTCATCGGCAGACACATCTTTTTTGGGGGTATCGTTGGGTAGGGGTACCAGGGATGGCATGTGGAAAATGCCATTCATGCAGCTGGCTCACTGCATTTGGATTGGGAACATGGGGTGCAGAACCATCTGGATACAGAAGGGCTCTGATGATGTCATATAACCAGCTAACACATGTCTTATCTGTTGCCTACCTTTGCCGCCTGTATCCAGTTAGAGTCTGGGCCTCCCTTACCTGTGTGCTTTAGTAGGCTCTCTCTCAGCTGGTCTCCACACCAGGCCTTAATTGGTAACAGGATATAATACCTGGCAGTGTAAGGCCGCATTGCTGATCAACGTTTGTCCGTGTTTGGCTCGTGTGTGATTGTCTCCTTCGGTTGCTCTGAGTCTTATCCGTATTCTGATTCTTGGCTTGTCTGACTATCCCTTCCTGCCGGTTACCTCGATCTTCGGCTTGTCTTCGGTTTCTCCTGTCTTCTGGTTGTCCTGACCCTTTGCTATTCTTCTGACTATTCTTACTGTTCCCGTGCTGCTGCTTTCCCTCTACCACCTGGAGCCAGCCCAAGCGTGAGCTAGGGGACCCTGGGGGCCGCGACCTGGATCCAGTTGCAGTTGCAGCCAAATCCATCCTCACCACTAGAGGCTCTGGTGAACACCCACTGGCTCTTAGATTCTGTGCCCTGAAGAAACCGATGCACTAGCTCCCTGAGTTTCAGTGTCCGTGCTCTAGGGGGGCCTCTCCCCTTATCAGCCAGTACTACTTAGCAGCAGTCAGCCATAGGCCCACAACCTCGTGGTGCTTTACAATCCCTTGATGCAATTTGCACTCCAGTGGTACGCACCTGTCACCAGATTCTTTTGGAGTTGTGACAGTTTGATCAACCATGGATCCGGCTGATGTGCTCCTACCTGTGGATGATCCGGTGCAGGGCATAGTCTGCAGACTGGAGACACAAGAGTCTAATCAGACGCAGGTGATGCGATTCCTGCAAGATTTGGCATCCCGCTTTGATCAGCTCCAGGCCTCCCTGGGACCTTCTGTCCAGAAAACTCCACCATGGCCTGTGGCCGTATCGGTTCCAGTTATGCTCGCAGCAGCTAATCCATTGCAGTTACCGACTCCGTCCCGGTACCATTAGAAGAAGACCTGTGCTAAAAAAGACTTGTTATTGTTATTATTATTATACAGGATTTATATAGCGCCGACATTTTGCGCAGTGCTTTACAATATTAGGGCAGACAGTACAATTACAATACAATTCAATACAGGAGGAATCAGATGGCCCTGCTCGTTAGAGCTTACAACCTAGGAAGGAGGGTTAAATGATACGAAAGGGCAATAACGGGGGGGATGAGCTGATTGAGAAAATAAGGAGTGCAGTTGTTAGGTGGTGGCAGGATAGGCTTTCTTGAAGAGAAAAGTTTTCAGGGATCGCCTGAAGTTGGATAGATTTGGGGGCAGTCTGAGAGATTGGGGTAGGGAGTTCCAGAGGATGGGAGTGGCTTGGGAGAAGTCTTGGAGGCGAGTATGAGAGGAGGTGATGAGGGAGCTGGAGAGCAGGAGGTCTTGGGAGGAGCGAAGAGGACGGTTTGGTTGGTATTTTGAGACTAGGCTGGTGATGTAGCTGGGAGCAGAGTTGTGGATGGCTTTGTAGCTGATTGTTAGTATTTTGAATTTAATTTGTTGGGCGAGTGGCAGCCAATGGAGGGAATGGCAGAGAGGGGGCAGACGCTGGACGGTTTGTAAGGTGGATGAGTCTGGCAGGGGCATTCATGATGGACTGGGGGGGGGTAGTCTATTTAAAGGTAGGCCAGTGAGGAGGGAGTTGCAGTAGTTGAGGCGAGAGATGACCAGGGAGTGAATCAGGAGCTTTGTGGTTTCATTGGTTAGGAAGGGACGTATTTTAGAGATGTTGCGGAGATTGAGGCGGCAAGCCTTAGAAAGTGATTGGATGTAGGGCCAAAAGGAGAGTTCAGAATCCAGGATAACACCAAGCACCCTAACATGTGGGGATGGGTGGATGGTTGTGCCATTGCTCTTGACAGAGAAGTCAGGGGAAACAGCATTTGGGGGAGGAAATATTATGAGTTCAGTTTTGGATAGATTGAGTTTGAGGAAGTGGTGGGACATCCAGGCAGATATGTCTGTTAATAAGTTAGTGATACGTGAGGAGACTGATGGAGTGAGTTGAGGGGTGGAGAGGTAGATTTGGGTATCGTCAGCGCAGAAATGATATTGAAAGCTGTGGGAGGCTATCAGCCAGCCCATGGAAGAGGTGTATATTGAAAATAAGAGAGGTCCAAGAACAGAACCTTGGGGGACTCCAACAGAGAAAGGAAGAGGAGAGGAGGAGGTAGAATTGTATGTTACACTAAAGGTGCGTTGGGATAGGTAGGACGAGAGCCACCAAAGAGTACAGTCAGGGAGACCGAGGGAGTAGAGTTTTTTGAGGAGGAGGGGGTGGTCAACAGTATCAAAGGCAGCCGAAAGGTCCAGGAGTAGGAGTACAGAGCAGTGTCCATTGGTTTTTGCGGTTAGTAGGTCATTTGTGAGTTTAAGAAGGGCAGTGTCTGTGGAGTGCTGGGGGCGAAATCCAGATTGAAGGGTGTCCAGAAGATTGTTCTTAACAAGGTGGTGACTCAGTTGGTTGTAGACTAGGCGGTCGAGGAGTTTGGAGGAAAAGGCAAGCAAAGAGATAGGGTGCAGATTGTTAAGATCAGTAGGGTCCAGGCATGGCTTTTTGAGTATGGGGCAGTGGCGTATCATCCATGGGTGCAGAGTGTGCACTGCACACGGGCCCCCGAGGGGTGGGGGCACTGTGACCCACCCTGCACACATGGATGATTGTCCCTTGATAGCTGGGGATGATAGATGCGACAGGGGACAGCTGTAAGCACCGATCTCCCTGCTTGACAGACGCTTCTCCTCCTCTCCCTCCAGTGGCTATCAGTGCTTACAGCTGTCCCCCCCTATCCTCCCAGGCTGTTTGTGTTGTCCTCCTGCTCCACTCCTTGTGTTCTCTCCCCCGCTCCCCGTTCACCTCCTCCTCCACTCCCCCGTTCTTCCCCGGCCACTGTGTCCTCCTCCCAGTTCTCCCTTCCCCCGTTGACCTCCTCCGCTCCCCCATTCTCCTTCTTCACTCCTCCACTCCCCGTTCTTCCCCGGCCACTGTGTCCTTCCTGTTCTCCCTTCCCCCTGCTCACCTCCTTCGCTCCCCTGTTCTCCTTCTCTGCCCCCCCCCGTTCTTCCCCGGCCACTGTGTCCTTCCAGTTCTCCCTTCCCCTGCTCACCTCCTCCACTCCCCCGTTCTCCTTCTCTGCCCCCCCCCATTCTTCCCCAGCTACTGTGTCCTCCTCCGCCGCCCCCCGTCCCCCACAGCCGGCTCCCTCCTCTCCTCTCCCGCCGGCTGTCAGGGGGATATGTCAGGATGGAGAGCGGAGGACAGGATCGGTGAATATGTCATTTACCAGCCCTTTCTTGTCTGAATTGGACATTGAGAGCGTTCGTTCGTTACCAATCGCTCTCCTGTCTTGTAACTGAGCAGAGTGATCTGTGTGTCACTCTGCTTCAGTTTATGATTGGATGGCAGCTGCTGTCCATTCATGTTCAGTGCTGATTTTAAAAAATAAAAAAAAAATATTAAAAATATCATTGTAAAAACAGAAAATGAAAAAAAAAATACTGACACCACCGCTCCGCCCAAAACCCTGCCAACACTGTCCACTGTTAAAAAAAATCTATAAGGAAAATTATAAGAAAAAAAATGTCAAGAAGACACCTTCCCCCACCGCCCCCTCCATATTCCGTCACCTATCACAGTCATCCCGTCTACAACCACAGTCATCTCGTCACCTTCCACAGTCAAAAAGTAAAATTACATAAATGAAAAAAATGTTAAATTACAAAAAAAAATTTTTTTTTAAACCCACCCTCCCCCCCCCCCCAACCCCGTCACCTGTCACAACCGTCCCAAAACCCGCCTCGCCACCACAGTCATAAAAAAAAAAGTAAAAGACAAAAATGTTACTATAAAAATTATAAAAAAAAAATAAAAAATTTTAGTCGTGACTTGTACTTACCTGTCGTCGACGGTAGGTTAGT